>BGPR01004398.1:85614-99836 GCA_013235015.1 Araneus ventricosus | reverse complement strand
CTGTGCTTCGTTCGGTGCAGCCTTTATTAATTTATGCCTGTTTTATTGTAAAATATAAAATGGTAGAAAGAAGAGCTGCAAAATTACAGAAATATATGATGCGTGTATTTAAACATTTGTTAGGATTTGAAAAATAGTGATTGATTTTTTATTCCACTTGGCGGTTCCCCACTTTCTTTTAAGAATAAATTCTTATTGCGCTCGACAGTTCCCCACTCTTTTAAGATAAATTCTTGTGCACTCGACAGTTCCTCTTTTTAAGATAAATTCTTATTGCCTCTCGGCAGTTCCCACTCTTTTAAAGATAAATTCTTATTGCGCTCGGCAGTTCCCCTCTTTTAAAGATAAATTCCTTATTACACGCTCGACAGTTCCCACTCTTTTAAGATAAATTCTTATTACCTCGACAGTTCCCCCACTCTTTTAAAGATAAATTCTTGTGCGCTCGACGTTCCCACTCTTTTAAAGATAAATTCTTATTGCACTCATTGGTTCCCCATTCTTTTTTAAAATAAATTCTTATTGCACTCGGCAGTTCCCACTCTTTTAAAGATAAATTCTTATTGCACTCGGCAGTTCCCCACTCTTTTAAAGATAAATTCTTATACACCTCATTAGTTCCCCCCCCCCTTCTTTTAAGATAAATTCTTATTACTCGACGGTTCCCCACTCTTTTTTAAAGATAAATTCTTATTGCACTCGACGGTCCCCACTCTTTAAGAATAGAATTCTTATTGCATCGACAGTTCCCATTCTTTAAAAAATAAATTCTTGGCCCACTCGGCAGTTCCCCACTCTTTAAAGATAGAATTCTTGTGCACTTGGCGGTTCCCCTCTTTTAAAGATAAATTCTTATTGCATTGCACTTGGAAGTTCCCCCACTCTTTTAAAGATAAATACTGTGTTTAATTTATTTTTTAATTTGATTTATTTATTTTCTAAATGAATAAGAATCATTTTAGGAGATACATCCTGGACATCCGATTCTGTATGGGATTGCATGCACCGATGTGGGATCGATGATCCTTGGACTATTTTTTGATAGTTAAAGAAATAAAGCAGCCTTTTACTATGGTTTAGTGACCGGAAAAATATATTTAATCCCTTCAAGTTCACTACATGTTTCGTTTAGAAAATAACTAAATTTATTTCAAAAATGAGTGTTAGATATGTAACGCATGATCTATAAATAATAAGGAAAAAAATAACTATTTTTATTTTCAAAATTTGTGGTTTAGTGAACCAATAGGTAACAGAGCTATATTTTTCTTCGAGTAAGTTATTATCAATACATTTAAATTATCAATTCTAATTTATAAATATACGGGAGTATTCATGATATTCAACCTTCATAAAATTCAATATTGCTTTCGAAGATTCAATTTTTTAAAAAATACCAATTTGTGCAAAAACCCTCATCATTATGTTTCTCTTAGAGATCGAAAGCAATTTAGCTCTTGCAATGAGGATATCCTTGTGAATATTAACGGTATTGAACTGGAAATTTTATATAAGTTGCCCTATATATCTGGCTCTTAAGTTATGAAAGAAAAATTAGGCCACGTTTCTCCCATGCGCAATAAAAAAATGCTCAATATGTGGTTGCACCGCGAAACCAATGAACGCGAAAGGGTGAACAAAAAATATTTTTAACATGTTATCAGTTCCAAATATTGTGCTTGATTCTTAAATAAAAAAGCCGCCAAATCGCTAAAAGCCGCTCGCACACAGAAATGCACAATACTTGACTGAATCAAACTTGGCGAAAGATGACTTTTCTGACTGATATAGTTTCAAAGATCTAAAAAACAAAGTTTGAGTAACAATACATCACTAATTATTGCACTCAATTATGCTGTCGGGAACCGACAGCAGATAGCATGAATTTCGGCTTCATTTTTGCAAATTGTACTAAAGATTGTGCGTAGTATAACCGGACTGAACTAACCATACCGGATTCAACTAACCATACCGGATTCAACTAACTCTAATTTGTAAGAGAATAGATTATTTATAATGCAATAACAAATATTTTTAACATGTTATCAATTCTGAGTATTGTACTTGATTCTTAAATGAAAAAAAACCCCAAATCGCCAAAAGCCGGCCTTACACAGAAATACACAATACTTGACTGAATCAGACTTGGCGAAAGATGGCTTTTCTGACTGACATAGTTTCAAATATTTTAAAAAAAGTTTGAGTAACAATATATCAATAATCATTGTACTCAATTAAGTCAAGAATTTCGGCTTCATTTTTGCAAATTGTTCTAAAGTTTGTGTGTAGTATGCCACACCGGATTGAATTAACTCTAATCTTTAAAAGAATAGATTATGTATAATGCAATAACAAATTCTAAACAATTCAGTGTTAGAATGTCAATATTTTTTTCCGAAAACAACTGTATCTTAAAACATGTATTTTGAAGATGCCCCCCACATAATATATATTTTTTTCACTTATAAAAATAACACTTTTTTGTATACCTGTATCTTTTAATATTTCGGAATTTATTACAGAGCATTATGGAAATTATACCCCTGGTAACAATATTGTCATGTATTGTATTGCGATGTTCTAACTAAGCACGTTTATAAGCAAAACGCAAAACAAATGTTTACACTGAAGCTGGAATAAAAATAAATGAAAGAGCTAATGAACGCGCTTTTATTTTCAAATGTCAAAGAAACTTTAAGAAGTTTTTGAAAGAATGTATTTTGTAAACTGTTGCCATTGTAGTGGTTGACAATGAATATTATTTTCAATAACTTACAGATAACTAATGAAATTAAGAAATAGAAAATATAACACCACACGGATTTAAACCGGTAATTTTAGTGTTGATAGACAAAACTGGATTAGTTTTTCTTTCAATGTGGCATTATTTTCAACTATATATTATAATCCGAGAAACATTCAGTGCGATGCATTTTTTCGAAGAGAATTACGAATTTTATTGTTGTGATTCGAAAATTAATTATGAATGCATTTGCATCATAAAATAAATTAAACAATGATGGTGTTTTTTTAAAAAAACAATTTCATTAGTATAAATATTTATAGTTATAAATATTTTATTAATATAAATATTTATAGTTAAAAAGTAGAATTTTTCATTTTAATTATTTTTTTTACAATTTACTCTCTATATTATAATTCGTTATTTTAAATATTATGGAATTTTGATATCAATTTTTTTCTCAATTTCTCTAACAGGTGGCGCCACTAAATCGGAATTAAAATTTAACTAAATCAGTCGATTACTCACAATTCAGAAAATATTGAAATAGTGTATTTCCGCTGAGAATGCTAAAGTGTGCAAAATTTCAAAACTCTAGCACATCAGGAAGTTACTGTAAAATTGATTAAAAAATTTCATCTGTACAAACACGAAACAAGTGAAGTAACAAAAAGTGCATGAAAAAGGAAGCACATTTCTTTCTTTCTCTTCACGAAAAAAACCCTGCAGCTTTTGAAATATATACTATAAGCATAACACTGCCTTACAAAGCGCTCGATTGCGAAAGACACGAAGAAAAAATCACAGCTGTAAAATACACCTTACTATGAAACGGTTGAAAATAGGCGAGTAATAAAATTTTAGTTCAAGTTACAAAGAATCGGCGTCTTTTCTCCTTTGAAAATATTCATCGCAGCCCGAAAAGACTATAAGTCAAATTCAAATAAGTCAATATAAGTCGAATCTCGGATTTCAAATATATCTAAAAGTATCTTCAGCAGATCAGCGAGGGAAAAGAAATTTGAACCATTTTAAAGGATATCTCCCATTTCAGTGCCTTTTACCAAATCATTTTCTCCCAAATTTTAGAACTTTGGCAGTATGTGAAGGATATTCAGTTGCTGCCGTGTCTTTTGGTAATACTGAAGATTTCAATGGGACTTTGTATTAAAAACTGTTCAAGAGATAGCTCAACTTATTTTTAAATCGTTATTGAGAATTTGGAACATTCTCTTTAAGATGTTTTGTGATTATTCAAGGTGACGTATTGAAGAAACTACTATACAGGGTATCATCACTTATTGTGATCAATAGCTAATTTCTAAACCGTTAGAGATAGACATATAGTTCCAATTGGAAAAATGATTTAAATGAAGGGAAGAATTATAATATATTTTTTGTGAGTCACTAAATATATCTCTGAAAAAAAATACAAATTCTAACTTTTTAAACGGTCCCCCGTTCCCATCAGTCATATTTAGTAAAATATTCTTGACATTCTAACATTTTAAACAAAAAAAGTCTCACGCTTCTGCGGCTAAAACTGAGCGAGTTCTGGAGCTTCGATTTTCATGATTTTTAACCAATCAGCGGCCTTGTCGAGCAAGTGCTGTGCGTTGGTTGGTGGATCGTCTTCAAGACGGCTATTGAAATGGTGTAAAGTGGTCTAAGGCAGCGATATTCAAAGCTCCATAACTCGGTCAGTTTTAGTCGCAGAAGAGTGGGACTTTTTTTGTTTAAAATATTGGAGTATAAAAAATATTTTAATAAATATGACTGATAGGATCGGGGGGCTGTATAAAAAGTTAGAATTCGTAATTTTTTCAGGACTATATTTATTCACTCAAAAAACATACACTCTGTCCCAAAAGTTTATAGAATCTTGTATTTTGACTATATTTTTTGTTGTACATGGTGTAATTCGATGCAATTTACTGTATAGATATGTTTTGTCTATTATATTCAGAAAACAGCAGTTATACCCCGTATATTTAATGCCAATTTTTAAATCGTAGAATAAACAGAAATAACCTGTTCCAAAAGTTTATAGACAAATACAATTTTATGCAAATATGATATCGATAATCATGACGTCCATTCGAAGCCTAATAAATACGTTGAAAGAAAAGGAAAGCGGTCGTTTGTTCTGCGTTTCAAGATGTCTAAAGCTTCGCAGCTCTCTAATGAAGAAGTGAATAAAATTCTGCATTTGAAATTGCTCGGTAAGACTGTTAAGGAAATATCGAAACTTTTAAATCGTTCTAAAAGTATGATTTATCATGTATTAACTCGTAAGAAGCCATATGAGCCAAAACCTAGTTCGGGAAGACCACGTGTGACGGATATTCGCAGTGATAGAAGGATACAAAAAATAGCTTCAAGTTAGAAAATGTCGGTTCGCGAAGTTACTAGGGCTTCCCGGTTGCAAATCTCCAATAATACTGTTCATAGACAAATTATAAAATCTGGTTATATGGTCCACGCAAAAATGGCATGCAGATTACCACTCTCAAACCTTCACATTAGTAAGAGTTTACAATGGGCTCCTAACCATATGTCGTATGGTGATAAATGGATGGCTGTCCTTTTCAGTGATTAAAAAATATGGAACCTCGATGGACCTGACGGGAATATAAAATATTGGCATGATTTACGAAAAGAGCCCAGGAGCTTTTTCAATAGGCAAAGTGGTGGTGGATCTATGATGCTGTGGACGGCTTTCGGTTTCAACTGTCAAGTGGGTTTGACCTTCTTAGATGGCCGAAAAAATTCTCCTAAATACATAGAAGCAGTAGAAAATCATCTTATGCCATTTGCAGAAAACATACGGGGACGTAATGGGGAATATCAGAATGATAATGCTACCATCCATACCTCCAATGCTACGAAAAATGATTTAAACTCGAAAAATGTTATTGTTCTTGCATGTCCACCGATGAGCCCTGATCTAAACCCAATTGAGAATGTGTGGGAATTATGTCTCGGAAGGTGTATAAGAATGGAGGGCAATTTTATTCAGTGAATTCCTTGAAGACCGCCATTGAAAGTGCATGGTACAACTTGGAGCCAGAGGTATTACAATCCTTAATTAAGTCGATGGAAAAACGTGTATACGACGTTATACTGAAAAATGGAAAGACTTTAAACTATTAAGAACATTGTATCGAGCACCTTTTGTTGAAATGTCATATATTCTATAAACTTTTGGGACACCTAACATTTCCATTTTGTTATATAACTGAAATACAAATTGTTATTTTTTCTAAATATTTCGTGAATACAAGTCGCATGTAGTTTAAATAAACATATTTGTAATTGGTGTTTGTATGAATTTCCGTTTTGCTAAAATATATATTTTGCTAGAGTCTATAAACTTTTGGGACAGAGTGTATATTATAATTCTTCCCTTCATTTAAAGTATTTTTTCAATTGGAACTATATGTGTACCCTAACTGTTTAGAAATTAGCTATCGATCACGATAAGTGTGGACACCCTGTATATAATGACAAAAAAACCTTATTTGCATTCCCTATAAAACTTAACCCAAGATTTAAAATGTACGGAAAAATAAATCGTCGCTTAACAAACAACACCACCTATCTCAATTTTTTGAAATTTCAAAGAGGAAGGAGATACTCAATTTTTCGCGACCAATAACGAATATTTCTGTAATTTTTTTTCACTTCTAGTTGCAACTTTCGATCTTATGCTCACATCAGATGTGAAAAAAAATCAGAACTATCCGTTATTGGTAGCGAAAAATTGAGTATTTCCTTCCTCTTTGAAATTTCAAAAAATTGAGACAGATGGCGTTGCTAAACGAAATTTAAAAATGGTTTTTTAAAACAACTTTATTAGTGTACTAAAAGTAGAAAACATTTATTATTTCAAGTTCTACCGTTTCATCTGGGTCGCGTGGCCTAGTGGTAAGGTCTCGGGTTCGGGACCGGAAGGGTCCAGGTTCGAAACCCGAATCCACTGAAGATCCGTCGTGTATGGGGCCTGCTGCACGTTCAATCTGATGTTGGGGGTCGGCGGGAGAACGTTCGGAGAGGGATGGTGCCAGCTCGGGTGTCGTTCTCATCTGAGCCCGGTTGAAAATTACGAGGTTCGTCCCCAAATAGCCCTCGTGTTTCTCCAAAACGGGACGTTAATGCAACTAAACTGCCGTTTCGGCCTTAGTTCATAATTCATTATGATAAATATTATAGGATCTTGAAGTCAATTTTTTTTTCAAACTCACTACCAGCTGGCGTCACTCGTATGGAATTAAAATTTAAATTAATCGATTGATTGACAATAAAATTCTAATAACATTAAAGAATGAATTGTCACACAGAACACACTTTATGTACAAAATCGCTGAACTCTAGTACATAAAGAAATGAATGAAAAATCGGCCACAAAATTCCAGCTTTACGAACATGAAACAAATGTAGATAAATAAATAATGGAAATATAAATTAAAAGGTAAAAAAAGAAAAAGTATAAATAGGAAACAGAATATTTAAAAACAAAAACGATAACCATACACCTTTTTGCGTGCTCAACAGCATCAAGTGATTGCATCAACTAAAAATTACAACGATTAATATTTAAAACACATAAAATAGAATTTAGAATGTAAAAGAAATGATTCAAAATGGAAGGAATGAATAAGAACTGGAATGACGAACTTTTTCGAAGACCACTTGCCATTGAAGTTTTAAAATGGACAAAATTTTCTGACAAGGGTAAGATTATAAATCAAAAGCCCTTTGTGGTCTGAATTCTGTACAACCGCAAAACGAGAACTGCTCGTTTTGCGGTTATAGTTAATATTTTTGTTACATTTTGTTAATTATAACTGTAGATAAATAAAAATATGCTAAAACACATGGAATGTTCTGTGTTAAATTATATAAAACCTACCATGCCTGAAGAAAATAAGAAAGTAAAAAAAGTGACTAATAACTCTACATTAAAAAATCCAACATGCTTTTATTTATTTGAAATTATTTTTATTTTATTATATTGTTATTTTAGATAATTATATTAAACTTAAAGAGTGTCACAGTCTTCATTTTCATTCAAATACACGAATTTACATAAAATGCTTTTTAAAATAGGTTGCTTCGTTTCAGGTAAATAATATCTTTATAAATGGATCACTCGATTCCTTCTAAAATCACACGAGAACTGCTTTCAATTTTTAATTCGAATGAATTCAAGTTAATTTTGAAAGGTTCTATAAACTGAAATAAATCAAAAATATATTATTTATTAACGTCAATGCATCATAAGTGTTTTGAGACACAATAAAAATATTTAAAATAGTGGCATGGATTTTTAAAAGAATAGTCAATATTACCATCTTTATTAGATGTACGACACGACACGCACACAGACTAAAACCCCAGCTAACTGATTAATTGAAATGAATTCTGATTTCATACGAGTGGCGCCCTCTGGTAATGAAGCTGAGAAAAATGATTGCAAGAGTTCTTGATATTTACAATAATGAATAATAAAAATGTCCTTTTAAAATGCAATAATGAATAATAAAAATGTCCTTTTAAAATGCAATAATGAATAATAAAAATGTCCTTTTAAAATGCAATAATGAATAATAAAAATGTCCTTTTAAAATGTAATAATGAATAATAAAAATGTCCTTTTAAATGCAATACTGAATAATAAAAATGCCCTTTTAAAATGCAATAATGAATAATAAAAAATACAATACTTACAATAATGAAAAATAAAAAAACTACTAAATACTTACAATAATGAATAATAAAAAAAAACTAAAAGAATATAAATAATCATAATAAAAAACTTTTTAGTAAAAAGCGTGTTTAAAAAAATTGTTTTTAGCTATGCAAATAGATATTTTTACAGAAGATTGTGTAGATTGTGAACATCAAATTTTTACAGACTATCCTGTAAAAGACTAATTGAACAATTGCATTGTTCTCTTTAGAGAAACAGATACCAGATTCCTATGTAAATTAAATGAAGCTTCCTTATATTCCAGCAATTTTCGTGGATTGCAAGTAATACACGTGATTGTAAAACGCATTGTTTGAAAAGCGAAGAATTCTATTTGTTAACCTTTACTTACAAAATCAATAAAATTTAGCATGCAACTACTGAAAGATTAAGAAGCCTTACAAATGGAATAACAATGTTCAACACAATTCTTATTCAGCGGATATGATAATGATTCCAAGGCATTTAAAATTCAGCACTTTATTTAAACTGAAGTAATTGTTAGGTTTATTCAAACCGGAAGCAGTTATGCGGTAAAGAACCAACTCCAACATACGTATTTTGAGCGACGGCTGTTTTTGGAAAAAAATGCAGAAACAAATTAATGCTGCATTTTTCCGAAATTAATTAATGTATTATTAGCAGTCTGTTGTATTTTAAACTACCCATAATTAATAGCAATTTAATACAGCGATCTCGAAGTCCATGAAATCGTAGTTGGTATCCAGCATTATATTATATTGTTAATTTATATTTTCAAATATTATAATTGTGTACTATTATAATATTTGAAAACGCCTCAAAATTCCTTTATTTATAATTTTAAATACGTCATCCAAAAGAAATTCTCTTGTCTACTTATAAAAGGCAATGTTTGTGTGCGTGTGTGTGTGTCTGCGATGTCTAGACGAATCTATCGCACTTACAGCCATGAAATTTGGCACACAGGTAGTCGTAATGGTGACTGATTGCACCTCGAAGCCGCAATTTTAAAATTTAATCTAGAAATTTTATTTAATATTTTGTGTTGTTTTGGGTGATTTTTCGCACTCATTTCTCAATAGCATGACTTCGAATAAATGTAATAAAACAACAGTTACACCATCGGAAAGAACAAACGATTTCCGTTCTAATGAAGTTTGTTTCGTACGACTAACGTAATTTACTGAATTTTGAGAATTTTTTGAAAAATAGTCACTTTTATGGTAATTTTTAATAAAGATTTCTTCAAATTATCGCACCTGACATTCTAAAATCTCTATAATTTTCATTTTTTTTCAGCTCGTAACTGGAACGTTTCTGTCGGATTTAAAACAATAAAGGTTAAAATATCTTTTTTCGTTTTTTTAATTAATTTTTCCCTGATCAGTTCAAACAGTTTTTTTGCTAGCGAGATTTAACAGCGAGAGTTTCTGCGGACGAGTGACCTTTCTCGTGGCAGGTGACGTCATATGCTTTCATTCCCAGCATATATTTCTACAATCCGATGTGTATCTTTTGTTTTGATTTTGTTTTCAAAACTTTTTCGTGTCATTGGTGGGCTTTCTTTTTTTCCCCATTTTGTTGAAGTCCTGATTCCACGGACAACGCCGTGCGCGTACTGCTAGTTACTAATATAAAAGCCCAGATCTATCTCTCACTGATCCGGTAACGCTCTGACGTCACCAACAATAAATTTGATAATATTTTTTGGCAACGTTAAAATTTACACAAAGACATCTGAAGTACAAGGAAAATTGTTGAACAACGAAAAATACTTCGCACGGAATGTTGTTTACCAAGAGGTTTTTTGAATAAAGAAATAAGTAAAAAAAATCCCTGTCATAAAATATATGTTTATTTTATTCGTTTTCAATCAATTTTAAACATTCCTCTCGCATTTATTTAAACACGTCAAATTTGATGGGGAAATCTCTCGAATGAAGAGGCAATTTGCACCTGTCGTACCATGATTGGTAATTTTCTAGTTTTAATATTTTAATACATCATAAATACTATAAATATTTACATAGATATAAAGTACCCTCAACATTATAACACAAATTATTTTTAAGTACCTTAGTTGCTCATGTGTACACTAATTATCTATAAATTGCTATCCTTTTCAATGATCGTTGCACATTAAATCAACCAAATTAAATAAAAATTTTCGATAATTTCACTATTGCATAAAAAAGGCTTTAACATACCTCATGTGAAATTTCTTAATATTTGATTTTTTGTTAAAGTTTTTAAGCGAACTCGATTCAATTTTTTGTGGTAACTTTTGATTTAGTCTTTCGAAAGCTGAATCATCAACAAGAAGATCAAGTAAGCTTTTTATCGCTATAGAAAATGAAATAACTTTAGACCTTTTATTGATGTTGAAAGTAAAAGCAATTGTAAATATTAGCAAAAAGCAAACTTCTCGAAAAAGGCGAAATTTTTTGCGTGAAACCAATCCTATCATTCTGTTCCGAAGGGAGTAAAAATTGATTTCTAGTTGTTTTTCTACTCGTATTACTATACTAGATATTAAAAACTTAAAAATGTAGAAAAACAATGCTTATTTTAAGATCATTTTTCACTAAGACACAGAATAGATATAAAAATTTGGGATCTGTAATTGGCTGAAGGTCCGATTCTTATTTTATTTTGAAAGATTTAAAATTATCTTAAATACTGCTCTTTAGGGAATATTCTACATCAATTTTTAATGACTGCATTTGTTTTCGAACACCGCATATTTTTTTCTAACAATATTTCTTTAAGTCGGAATATATTTCGAATTAAATCCGTTTGTCAAAGGTATTAATTATTAAAATATTTTAAAGAGTCACTAGCCGCTCTCTCCGCCAGCCCCCACTTTGCTGGCTGCTTCGAGGCTATCAGCCATTATTTTTTTCAGTTTAAAATACTGCATGAAGATCAGGGGTACAGACCATAAAACCATAGTAGATTTAATATTCTTTGTAGACAATAAATTCCTTTAAAATTGTAAAATCTTTCAATAAACCCCATCTAGTTGTAATGTTCTGTAAAAAATTCTCACGAATTTCAGATTGAAAGTCTTCAGATCCATAAATACAGAATGAAATCGCCCTAAACAAACAGTTTCCATCACCTACAATAGGTATTTTACAATATTTTTGACACGTCATTTTGATGGAACTGTAGGGATTATTGATGAAAACAAAAAGTCCTCGCAAAATTAAAATGTTTATTCCCGATACAACTTCATTCTCTCATTTAACAATGCTGCATTCCGTAACATTTTTTTAACAACTAATTTTCTTGTTGCCAATCTAATTAAAATAAATTTAGTAAAGAAACAAAATCGTTTGCTATTGATTTTAAATTAAATATTAAGTAAAACAAAGATAGTATATTTATAGAGATGCCTTAACAAAATCGTTTGCTATTAAAGTTAAATTAAATTGGAATGAAATGCAATAGAACTCATACAAATGAAAAATACCATTTGAAACTTACGCAAATAAAGCGGAGCATTCTGATTCGTTAGTTATTTGAAAGAAGTGACGTAATAAATTGGCGAAATCAGCCAAGTTTTTGAGGCTCAAGACACGGTACTATTTTGCAAATAAATCACCGTTATTTCCGTTAATATAGTCCGTTTATTTTGCAATATCTCCCGAAAATTAAGGAAGGAGGGGGGCAGAGGACCCTTGATGACACATCTAGACGTCATAAGCTTTCATATCAAACAAAAATTGTCAAACTCCGTCAGATGGTTGTTGCTGGCGAAATGCCCAAAGGTTTTTACCCATAGAGAATGTACAGTGAGAAAGAGTTTTTTCTATTTCGTTCGAAAATGGGGGTGGGGGCAGGCGACCCTTGATGACATAACTAGACGTCATAAGTTTTCATATAAAATAAAAATTGTCGAAATTAGTTAGGTGGTTGGGGCTGAGGAATTTCTACTAGGTTTACCCATAGACAATGTACAAAGGAGAAGTGTTTTTTCTATTTCGTTCGAAAATGGAAGGGGGGGGGGGGGGGACAGACGACCATTGATGACATATCTAAACGTCATAACCTTTCAAATGAAAAAAAAATGTCGAAATCTGTCTGGTGGTTTGGGCTGAAGAACTGTCTGAAAGTTTGGCCATATTATTTTAAATATAAAGATCCCAAAAGTTCCATCAAAATGGCGTGCCAAAACTATTGTCAAATACCTATTATAGGTGATGGAAACTGTTTAGTTAAAGCGATTTCATTCTGTATTTATGGATCTGAAGACTTTCATTCCGAAATTCGTCAGAAAATTACACAAAGCATTGAAACTAAATGGGTTCATTGAAAGATTTTACAATTTTAAAGGAATCTGTGTCAACAAAGAATGGGAAATCTACTAGTATGGTTTTATGAATTCTATTTCACTGACTTCGTATTTAAAGCTAGAAAAAAAAAAGTACTTTTCCCTCCCCCGCGTGGATAAAAAAATTCGAACCTACTGTAACACAGAATCCAATGGCTATCAGAAGATTTCTCGTTGTAGATTATAGTGATTATAAAATATTTACGTAAAGAATCAAATTCAAAGCGATGCGTAGCAATTAGATGCGAACCGATTTTCCACTCTTACCGTCTCAAGGACAAAGTGGCGTAATCCTTCCGCGTGCACAGACATTGCTACCAGTACGCATGCGCATGGAATTTGTTTTAAAAGTGAACAAGTATGCGATTATACAGACCGACAGACAGTCAGCCCGTTGACGGATTTGGCCCAAAATTTGATACGGACTTACATTCATGACGATAAAACTGTGTACCAAATTTATCCATCTAGCTGTTCAAGTTTTTGAGTTATAGTGTTCGCATGACAGCGGACAGACAGACAGGCAGACTTCCCGTAGACGGATTTTGTCCAAAATTTGATAGAAACCTACAAATTATGTTCAAAGACCACATACCAAATTTTATCCCCGTAGCTCTAATAGTTTTCGGGTTATAGTGTTCACAACCGCCAACAGAGACATACTCTAAATTGTGTTTTTTCGGACCAGAGAGGTCGAACGTGGAGACGTCAAACATCTCGAGTTCGAATTTTTGATTACAATACTTTCTATCCTTCTGATGTTATGAAAGTATCTGTGAGAGGTCTAAAAAACGTGGAGATTCGTCAACATCTCAGGTTCAATTTTTTGAGATTACCACTTTCTCTTGTATCATATCTAGTATACGAGAAAGACTCAGTGAGAAGGTCTAAAACGTGGAGATTGGTCAACATCTCAGTTTCAATTTTTGATGATTGGTAATATTTTCGTCTTTATATCCTTCAGTATACGAGAGAAAGTGACCCAGAAGGTCTAAATCGTGAGTTCAGTCAACATCTCAGCCAATTTTTTTTGACGATTACAATACTTTTCTTTATGTATCCTCCTTGCGAGTGACTCAGAGAGGTGATCAAGATGAGTAGAGATTCTGTCAACATCTCGAGTTCAGAATTTTAGACGATTACAATACTTTCTCTTATGCCTTGTATACGAGAAAAGTGACCTAGAGGTAAACGACGTGAGATTTTGTCAACATCTCGAGTTCGAGATTGTTTTAACAGTACATTTTCTCTTTTATCCTTCTGACATATGAGAGAAGTGACCTTGCAGAGGTCTAAAACGTGGAGATTCGTCATCACATCTCGAGTTCGAATTCTTTTTGACGATTACAATATTTCTTTGTATCCTTCTGTATAATGGTAAGTATAATACGTACCGGAACGAAGCACAG
>BGPR01004398.1:46047-59340 GCA_013235015.1 Araneus ventricosus | reverse complement strand
GGATTTAAAACATTTAAGCGTACATACATATATTTTGCCGGTATAATTAAATTAAATAAGATAGGAACCTAGGTGTCCCGAAAGTTCCAGTGTATTCTTTGAATTTAGGTCCAAAATTTAACATAAAAGTAAATTTCGGCAAGATTAACAATGAAAAATTGCTTATATCTAATATTTCTTTCCGATTATACGGATAGATGTAAAATATGGGATTTATTACATTTTTCCTGTAAAAAAATCTCATGCGGTCATAGATTTGTATTGTAATATTTGTAACAAATAAAAAATGTATATTTGTAGAATGATTAAAATATTTGAAGAAAAGAAATTAATTAGGTAAAAAAAAATCGTTTGGCCATGAAAGAAATTAATTTAAAAATATCGTTTGGCCATAAAAGAATAATTTTAAAAATATTTTTTTGGCTGTAAAAGAAACTAATTAAGAAAAATCGTTTGGCATCAATTCTTTTAAAAAGTTATAATAAGGTGGCAACGCTATATTTGTCTTACGCTAAAGTTGCCTAGCAACGAAGAAAAAGAATGATGATTTAACATGGAATTCGATGTCGGTCAGTGATGTAACGTGTGTGATGTAAATGTATGTGTTTGTTTTAAATGTCTGTGCTGTGGAAAACGTCCAATAAACATTTTATTTTTTATAAACAAAGCTCCACGATTCTTCATGCTTTGCTGAAAATATATTACAGTATTTTATTCAGCTATATTTGTATAAATATTACTGTATGACTTTTGTAAAGAAACTTTAAAAAGCTAGCCTCTTTTTGCTCACTAAAAAAAATGTTTTTTTTAGCCTTTTACTTTCTTCTGTAAGCCTTGTGTTGTACTTGTTGGTCCACAAGGAGTTTTTTCTCAAGAGATTGCAAAAAAAGGAAATGTTTTGAATGATCTAGCATCAATATTTTCAAGCAGATATCCATTTTAAGACAGCTACAAAGTTTCAAAAAGTATTTTACTTTGATTTCCCAAGGTTGCGCACTGATATATAAATACCATTCATAGTTTCGCATCTTTCTATGCAAATAAAAGATTATGCTCAAACATTGTTTCATAGCGTAGAAACATCATTTCAGTAGATAAGCTGCAAATTGAAATCCCCATGTTTGATGCGAGTTCTGTTTCTAATCTAACAACTACTTCTCCTCCTGGTTTAAATTTAAGTCCATATATAAAAGTGCCGACCTTACTAAAGCATGTAAATAACTGGCCAATTTCGAAAAATTATTTTACAGTGTAGAAGCATAAATTCAGTAGACATATGTTGAATTTATGCATCAAACTATGATTTTCGCCGACCACTTTACCAGTTATCAAACCTCTCCCCCGTCTAAAATCAACGGCTGCAGCGGCGCAATCGCCCAACCTGCAATCTATTTAAAGACATCCCCTCGCAATTAACGGGGCAGTTTCTAATGATTTACTCCATGAAATGCTACATGTGGGCTGGAGTGCTGTCACAGAATCAGTGTGATTATAAGTCAACGCGCTCATTAAAACGGTATACACGGGTCAACAATATTGAGACCTCTGCGCGCACTGCCTCATTAGTCAGCTGATGGACTAGGTAGCGGAATAGTTTGATACACGGCCGTGTCCTTCTCGTTAACAGGTCGCGTCTTTCAGCGTGGAAGGGCTGCTTGTCCATTTGAGAATTACGGTTTAGAACGGACTGGTTGGACTCGAGTACCTGTTTAAAAGTGACTAAAATTTGGTTTGGTAATCGCAAAATGGCGCACATTTCCATTTAAAGGGATTGTGGAACTAATTAATTTAAGAGTAAATGGCAGTGAAAGGGTTTGGATATAATGCATTTAGATAGTGCTTAGGCATTCAATCATTTGATTGCGGCTTTTGTACATTTAAATAATGTCCGATCTGATTTGAATGTTTTAACAATTTCTAAACTTTTATCTGACTGCTTACTCTTTTAATTATTGATTTTAATGAACTATATCTTTAACCCTTTGAGCGCCCAATTGTTTTGAACTTTTAGCCATCAGGTTAGAAAACTTAGCTCGTAAACTAAATGAATCGAACTTTTTTGTATTTAATTATATCTCTGAAATCTTAAGAATATTTTATCCATAGCTGTTTAAGAAAATATAAATACGAGCTATCGGCTTTTGAACTGAATATGAAAAACGAAAAAAGACGTTTGCGCCGCTCGGAGGATTAAAATAACCCACGTTTAACTCTTTTTATGTCTTAGTTCAATTATATGCATGGAAAGTAAAAGGAAATATAATTTAAGGTATCCGAACACGTTGAAAAGTCGATTTTCGGCCAAAATTCCCATTTTTTTAAATTTTTGATGTTTTGGATAGTTTATTCATTTACCTTTCTAAAACATATTTACTTTTGTCGGTAGGTTAATTAGATGATGAGATATTAATTGTTCAATAACAAACCGAAAACCGGAAGTGGGCGTTTAATTAACCGGAAGTTTTCATTAAAAGGGACAGAAACCTGTCAAAAATTCTTTTAGACTGCATTTTTTCAAGTTAATATGATGTTAGTATATTTTTAGGAATTTTTTTAAAGTTTAGATACTTAATTTAAGCGCGTGGCAAAACTAAAATTTGATTTTTCTCAAAACTAGATGTTATACATAATTTTCACACTTCAAACATGATAACTCAAGATATTATCATTCGATTGTTCTGAAATTTTGTGAACACTTTCTGTAAATGAGTATCTAGTCAATGTACTAGAATAATGAATATTGTAACAAATTTTTTTTAAATTATGGTCTTTTATGTGAAAAATAACATAAAAAATTTGTTGAAAATATTGTAATGATTGTTCGATTAGCTCTAAAATTTTTATTTATCCAAAGAATGTTAAGATTCTAGTACAAGCACTAGTCCATAGTATATAGTTTATTTTAATATTAGTTTTATTTGAATTATTACAAAAGTTTCACCTCTAGCATGTTTGAAGTTTCGGGTAATTTCCTCTAAAATGCAGAAGAAATTCAAGATTTTTGTAAATTTATAATACTTTATACTCAAAAATCATACTCTAATATTAATCTTTATTAAATTCGAATCTAAAAAACATATTTTGGTGTTTCTATTTCACAGTTTAAAAAAAAGTCTTCGAACGTGTTCGGATACCTTAATATAAGTTGAATGAAAACTGAGCATGACTTTATTTTAGCCTTATTGTACAGTGATCTTTCTCAGGAGTAAGTCAATTTCCTCCAAAAGTAAGTCAATTTCCACCAAGTACTCATAAATATATATATGAGTGCTTGGTGGAAATACAATATGCGAATATTGTTCAATATCGTTCAATATTATACAATATCTTTGTGCTACTGAGGCTGTGTTCAGCTTCCGGAGCTGGATTAGATTCAGATGCAAGACGAACTCTTGTTATTCATGCAAGAATACTTTAGTGAGCACCCGGAATGTGATTTGGAACATAGCATATTTCATATGCAAATCCAAGATGATAGAAACTTTGCATTTACAAGTTATATTTCTGTGCCGTTTATATAGTTTTAGAATCAGTTTCATATAAAAGATGAAATGTGAGTTTACAATAAGGGACAATCAAGTTGAAAATATTTAGAGCCCTGGTCTACCCGAAACGGAAGATAAAATCGTTGGGTTTGGGCGCTTAACCCTCAGAGTAATACTGAGGTGTTGATTAAATTTTGCAGCTCGCATTCAATCTGCAATATCAAAGTTGATAAATTTAGGGAAAAATATAAATTTATTAATTATAATTTCTTTTTTCTACATAAAAGTAAGTTCAGAGGGGGAAAATTTCAATCCAAGTTTCAGACGTTAACACGAACAATATATTAAAAATCGCTTTGTATTCCATTACATTACGCCTTAACAGCTCAATAACTAACTTCAAAATAATGCATCGATCAAAACAATGCAAGTGCTTCCACCCAATGAACACATTTTGATCTTCCAGGCTCTTCTTAAAAGATGCCTCGCCATCGGCACTCGTAACCCAACGGCTTAGAAAACAGTTAATTCGCTTATTGTGGGCTTAGCAATTAACGCAGACAGCCTGGGCGGCTCTAATTCGAACTGAGGCGATGCTTGGAACAGAATGAAGCGTTTCGAAAACTACTTACTTTAAGTAGCTGCGCGATCTGTGCCGGCATCTGTAGATTGCTCGAGCTGGATAACCGTCTGTAGATTCTGTAAAAAGAATAGGAAAGCATTAATTTGGTCGGGTGATTCGTTTAGAGGCATTGCCACCGTTAGGGATGAAATTGGCTCGTTGTTAGTCGTTAATTAAATTAAGGCTTGCTCTTTCAGAGTACGGGTCGGGTTTTGTACGTCAATGAGCTATAGCGGTTTTAATTTTATTAAATAGTTAAATTTAATTAGATCTGGTGTATTGAAGTCCTTGATTTAGCAGCTAGTGCGATATAGAATTAGTTAATCAGCAATCGTATAGAGGTTCAGACGCAATTTTTAGCATAAAAGGCAATTTAATTCGCAGAAATAGCTATTTAATCTTAATGTAATTATAGCTGAAACTATAAGTTGTATCTTGTGTGTTTTCCTTCTTTTTAGTTTACTATTAAAGCGATCAGATTATGCAAAAATTCCACTCTATAGTGTTAAAATATATTTCTAGCAAAAAATTTAATTTATTTACTAAGCGAATCTGAATCTTAGTCGAATAATAAGTTCTATTTATAAAAATATTTTTAATGCGATTTATGCATCGTGATTCATGGAAAAAAACAAAGTTCAAGAATTGTTTAAAATATTCTGTACCACTCATCAAATGAAAAATTGAAAATTTTGCAATGAGATGATGTGAAATATTTATACAAGCTGGTGTCCGAGTTTGAATCATTTTACGATAAAGAAGCCTGCTATTATTCCTTTAATTAAATATTTATTAATTATTGTATTAGAAATTTTAGACACTTTGCATTTACTTTTTCTTTATTTTCTATCTTCTAATTAATTTTTTTAAAAAAAATTAGCGATGTTTTATTTGTTGAATCATTAATTGACAAGCTTTTTATTTCGGTTTAATTACTTTTTTAATCATAATTAGACTTAATATGGAATATGAAAAGAAATGGGCTATCAATCTCAATAGAAATAAAGTCATTTTATGTGAGGTTCACATCTCCTTATAAATCACAGGACCAAACTTAGAACTGTTAATTACTAACTAAGCAAAAATACTGTGGGTGTTAAACAACTCTACCGAAACTTTAAAACATTATAAATGGATACAATTCTGGAACATTTGGGAATATTCTAGAATACTTTTGAAAGCTGTTATATTTCGGACACTTGTAGAACTTCCTAAAAGTTTCTAGAACATTTTAAACCATTCTTCGATAATTTTCTCGTATTTTCGAACATTTTTAGAACATTATACAATGAACATATTGAAAATTATTCGATAATTCTAAACATCCCAGAACATTCTATATCGCATTGGAATATTTTAAAAGTATTTAGAAAATTCTGTAACATTTGGGAATAATATAGAATATTTTTTATACTTATACTTTTGAAACTTGCAGAATTTCTGAAAACATTCTACATCATTTTGGAGCATGTTAGGTCGTTCTGCAACATTGTAGAACATTTTTAACTGGAATTTCAAAACTAATTTGGAATTTCTAGAATTTTCTTCAAGCCATACAAATGTAGGGTAATAGACAGGCTAGATTTGAATGGTTAAATACAACATGGATATTTATATTTGCTGTGGAAAGTTCGTGGCAATATTTGTAAAAAGAAACGGATGAGTAACGAAGTAATTATGAAACCAAATAAAGCCGGGTTTATAAGACAGTCTGCAATAAACAAAAACTTAGAAATATATCCGTGATGCAGAAAAACTCAGTTAACAAAGGTACTGTTAAACAATTGATCAGCGTCCTGTGACTAAGGTTAAAGGCAACTCAAATTTACAGGAAGTAGAACGCTAGCGTGTATTGTGTGCATTGTTGAGAATCTGTAATGCTCTTTCTCCGCAATGTTAGTCTTATAGTTGAAAACAGACATTTACAGAGGTTTTTGTTGGATGCCGGGAGAGGAGTAGCCAATGCCTCTGATCTTGGAATGAAAGTTTTCGAAAATGCAAGAACTACGGCCCTATCTCTATTAGGAACCGAGATTTCGAGATTCTTGTGGAGAATTCCATGCAGTGTCAGGCCTGGTCAGAAAAGCTATAAATACTGAGCTGCTCAAAATAGGGAATGATAATCTGTTTGGAATTCTGTTCGCAGTTCAAATAATCAGGTGTTAGACGCTGAGCGCTATTGATAGTGCTATGGCTCTTATTATTGGTGATTTGCTGACTGCTTGTGTTGCTAATTTGTACAAGTGCTATTATCCTTGCTACCTGTGCTTCGAGTTTTCTGGCATATTCGTTGAGTGAAGCGTCGTTCTCCATCATCCTGCTTGTTGGACTGCTTTCGCTGTATACTTACAGGATGATTTTCGTAATAATATTTACTGTGTGTTGTTTTTTTAATTGTATATATATGTAAAGTTTGGATTTTTTTCTCTAGTTACATTTAGTTACTTAATACTTTGTATGTAAGATCTCAACTAATGGCTTTAAGTTCGCTCCTTTCCATCCATGAATGTAGCAATGTATGAAAGGAAAAGAAATGACGCGGAATTCTAGTCCAACAAAAATTTTGCTGTTGCATTTTCCAGAACTCATATACTGCAAAAATAATTCCACTCGCTTAAATTCTATTTCACACAATTTTTGAACATTTTTCTTCCCGTTTTCTTTCATAGATGTTAAAAAAATAAAAGAGAAAGAACTGTCCCAAACTTTCCCAATTCTACTCGCATTGATCCCAAACTGATCAGGAACGATTTGCGCTCTAGTAAACTGGCATGTGATGTGGAGTAGAAATCTATGAGAGATTGATACATCAGAGAGCGACAAAAGTTCTGTGTCTAATTTAAGAGTTCTATGAAATCAAACATTTTTGCATTAAAAATATAATTTCATTATACAGAATATCGATTATCAGTGTCTAAAAACAAGTTATGTTTAAATATAGAAACTGTTTCTAAAAATATGAGGGTAAGTCATTAAGTAAGTCACAAAAGATAAGAAAAAAATAATTTACCATGATAATCACTTGGAAATAATTTTATTTTTCAACAAAATCTCCACCAATGTTGATGCACTTATCCTATCGTTTTATCAGCGCCCCAATTCCAGCTGCATAAATTCTTTGGGTTGCTGTCTCATCCACAGTAGATTCGTGTTGAACGTCGTCATCATCTGCAAAGTGTTTGCCTCCAAGAGATTGTTTTAGTGGACCAAAAAGATAAAAATCGCTTTTTGGCTAAGTCTGAGCTGTAAGGTGGATGCTGTAGCACTGCCCAACCAGACTTAGCACCAAGCGATTATCATCTGTTTGGTCCACTAAAACAGCATCTTGGAGGCAAACACTTTGCAGATAATGACGACTTTGAACACGAAGTCCTACTGTGGATGAGACAGTAACCCAAAGAATTTTATGCAGCTGGAATTGAGGCTCTGATAAAACGATGGGATAATTGCATCAACATTGTTCGAGATTATGTTGAGAAATAAAATTGATTTCATGTGATTATCATGGTAAATCATTTTTTCTAATATTCTGTGACTTACTTAGTAACTTACCCTCGTATATAAAGATCCCATTCAGAAGTATTTAAAGTAAGCGTAATAATAGATAGTTCAAGTTTATCTGTACCGTAAACTTGAATTGCCTTTTATTATAGTTCGTCATTGTGTTTCTCCCAAGTTGTTATGATTTGAGATTCTCCGTGTAATAAGATGTTTACGCTAACGCTTCTCTCAGTGACGTCACGCCATTCAAAATCGCCAACAACATCAACAACTTGAGCACATGAAACCTAATTAATCATAATTACAGCCCTTACGTTTCAGGTTGACGAGACGTATCTTACGTCATTCTTTAAAGTCATCCTATGTTTTCGAGGTAAAACAAATTAAAAAATAGAATTCACGATTTTCCTGAAAGGTGCATCAACATTTCAGCAAAATAACTGCTCTCGAGATCTGCTCTTCTGCTAGCTCAAGGACCGCGTTCGAAATTCGCCTTGGGCTTGTTTACGAAAATGATTTCCGTTAATTGGACTTCCGGTAATTAAGAGGAAACAGTTTCCATGTCTTAGGAGGAACACTTCTGGATAATTTTCTAAATAACGAATTGTAGAAAGAGTACTTCTCTAATATCTTGGTCCGTCTGTAGAAATATTAATTTTTCTTTGAAAACTTTGAATATCATGCGAAAAAATTCCTTATCGGAAACTGGAGATTTTAAATGTTGCAGTTTGAGAAAAGTAGTCTGAAAAATAAGGCATTTACCGTTGTTTTTTTGTACACTTCAATGTTTAATAGAGAGCAGGAAAATAATTTTTCAGTTAATTTTTGTTCGATTGCAGTTTTAAGTGGTGTTTTAAAGCATTCTGAAGATGGTGGTTTCCCTGAAGCCGAGTTTTTTTGTCCAGTTTTGAAATGAAAATGGTGGTGTAATTAAGGAATGGCCAATTAAAAGAGCTAAGAAGTGCTTGGAACGAAAAAAATGATACATGAAAATGTTTTAAAGTGGAAAATAAAATAAACCAAACCAATTAACAATTCGTAAATTGTTTAAGTTTATATTGGAGAGATTTCTAACTAAGATTTTTTAAATCTTGTTCAACCATGTTTTGTTTAAAAAGTTTTCGAATTTAAAAGCAACTTTTTCTCTGCTGTCATAATAAAACCACAAAAATTTGCTCTTTTAAGAAGAGTAAAAGAATTTTTTTCTTCTATCATAAAGTTGGTGATGAAAAATATAATTTTTCAGTTAAGACACTTCGTTACTTTGCTGCATTTTATATATATGCAGGATATCCACAGATCCTATATTTTTTAACGAAACTGGAAAGAGTCTTGTTGCTGTTCTTTCAATGGCAATTCATAAAAAGAACTTACATTTTAACCCTAAAAAGTAATATTTTTTAAAAATGGATTTTAAAATGTTTTTTGACTTTCATTTCTTGAATAAAACATGTGAAAAATACTTTAAAAAATCCTATTTTGTTTGAAGTATGGTTTATGGCTAAAACCCGTTTTTTACCAACTGACAACACTAGCGTGTCTTGTTCTTAGAATATGTATGGCGTTATGTTCATGGCATCTTAAATTATTTGGTAATTAAGTATGTATTGGAAATTTGTTGTGAAAGTGTTGAGAATCATGCCAAAAAAATTTTGTTCATTTGTTGCATGTAATATTTAATGGGCCGAATGCCGAAGTTTTTTTTTAATCGATGTATTTAGGTGCATCAAATATTTGTGTAGGATACTGTTTTGATGAATTCGAAGATTTCTTATCTCCTCACAAGGCTTAATTTTTATCTATATTTATCATTATACATTATTTTTAAAGAAGCTTAACCCTTAAAAGCCCGATTTTTAAAAATTGAGTTAAAATATTTTTGACTTTTATTTCTTGAATAAAACAAGGGAAAAATACTTTAGAAAATCCTATTTTGTTTTAAGTACGGTTTATGGCTAAAAACCGTTTTTTACCAACTGACAACACTAGGCTTTATTTTAGAAAAAAATTCCTTGATAAAATTCTTTAATGTCAAACACAGATGAATTTTAATAAATAATAATAAGGATAAAGAATTTATTTCAACATTATAGAAAAAAAATGGTATTCTCAAGCGTGCAAACAAAGGTAAAAAGATGCAGCCTTAAGCGAAAAACATCAATTTATTTTTATATCAGCACTCAGGCTGCCATATATATGTTGTAAATTGATTTAATAAAAATGTCAGTATGTATCCTATTGGCAACAACAGGCATTAGAGCTTCAGCCCTATTCTCAAGATTTTAAAGGACAAAATTGGGTATGTTGCTTAAAGGCAACACTGGGCCTTTAAGGGTTAAAGTTTAAATGAAAGGAAATAACCGATATAACTGTGTTGTATCTGAAGATACTATTGGACAAAAGAAATATAAACAGGAAAGAAGGAAAAAAAGAGGCTAGAATGTAAGATTGCACAAAGAAATGAAATAGTATTACCATTTTGAACAATTAGTTTAAAAAATTCTTTCAGTTTTCTGTGATATGTAAAACATGAATCTTATACTGAAAGAGAAAGCCTGCGGTAATGTTATTTATCAACAGCATGGAAAACACAATATCTTACTTATTGAGGTAATAGGCAAATGAGGCCCTTATAGAGATTCCAGAATGAAATCTAGAATTTGGTACACTCTCTTAAAATAACGCCAAGTCGCCAAAGCTAATACAAATATTACCTGCATTTAGCTTTTGCGACTTGGCACCAATGAAATGCAACGGTCAACGTCTTGCTTTGGCGATTTGACAGTGTGTGCCGACTTCTAGATTTAAACTATCAGCGTTTTCTTTTATTTCTTTTATTTTAGAAATTCTAGATTTATATTATTATGAGGCCCTTATGAGGCAAAAATAGGCCCTTATTCAAATGCAATGTTTTGGCACTATATAGATTTTATGTTGTTTTCTAAGCTTAAAAGAATGAGTTTATGGGAATAGTTCTCAGCACAACTGCATTTACGATATGCATGAACAAATGCGGATGGACAAATATGCTCCAAAATGCACACACAAGGAATATATTTGTTTAGTATGACTAAGACTTCTATATTGATATTCATATTCACTTATTTTTCAGATTTTCAAATCCAATTTTTTGAACTTTCAGTGGATTTTCAATTCATTATTACAGATAATTTTGAAGAATATTTTTAGATTGCAACGTAGAGGGACGTGATGAATGGTTGCTGACATAATCGAATATTCTGCTTCTTCGAAAGAACGGTATTTATCTAAGCGGCGCCTATGGTATTTTATAATATGAATGAAGTGCGTTGTAGGAAATCTCCTAAGACACGGAAAGGTACCAGGATACTCAGAATCTAAGTTGTTTTTAAATCCGCGCCATAGTGAAAAGAACTTGGTATAAAAAGTACTTGGCTTATGTTCACGGGCGTATTGTTTAGAGCTCGCTTTTTCGTATCAAAGAAGTATCGTAATCGTCAAGAATATGCAGCTAGAGATTTTATTGAATCTCCAATATTAGATATCCACGAGTTGTTTTTGAAATCATGTCTGTCTGTTAATACGTTCGCTGCCATGATTCACGCCCGAGATTCGAATCATCTATCTAATTAGATGACCCCATCTCTTAACTTTAGGTATGAATCGTATTTGATTCATGCGGCAATCATCGTGTTAAATTGATATAAAATTTTGGAACAAGTCCCTATCTGCCCATGTATATGTGAATACGATAACTCAAAACTGCAACGAGCTAAGCACATTTACACTAAAATTATAGATCTGTATCAGATTTTAGATTCCGATCCGTCAACGGGAACAGGTACTATACCAAAATACATACCCGATTCTCTTTGCTATACAACGAAGCTGAAAACAAAATTGGGAGAGTATACGAGAAAATCTAGGGGGTGAACACTCTGTATTATTAAACCGAATACCGAGAACGATGCTTTGATGCATACGGTCTGGATTTACCTGTGTGGATTTAAATCTGTGTAGGAGTTTTCCCTTTAGTTACATGGCAATAAAGCTGGGATCTTTTGCGTTTAAGTTCTTTATTCCGTGCCTCACTCGCTGCTTTTGCAATTTTTCAATGGACAGTGGATAATTTTACCTATCCACCATAATAACAGGAATTTCCCTTTAGTTACATGGCAATAAAGCTGGCATCTTTTGCGTTTAAGTTCTTTATTCCGTGCCTCTCTCGCTGCTTTTGCAATTTTTCAATGGACAGTGGATAATTTTACCTATCCACCATAATAACAGGAATTTCCCTTTAGTTACATGGCAATAAAGCTGGGATCTTTTGCGTTTAAGTTCTTTATTTCGTACCTCACTCGCTGATTTTGCAATTTTACAAAGAATGTAAGATAGTAGGCCAAATCTGCTTACCTGTCCACCATGATACCAGCTCTGATGGCGTGGGCGACGGATCGGAATCGGAGCTTGTCTTCCGACCTTCTCCTGGTGGTGGACATTTGGCGAGTGAAAGTGGACGCCAACCACTCCCGGACTTCAGGCGGAACAGCGTCCGGCTGCACTTCGGACAGTTCGTCATCCTCGTCTAGAAGTCTTCTGAAACAATATTGGTGTAAGGGAAAAGGTTATTCACCTTATCATTCAATATACATAAGCGAATAAATTTCAATGTAAAATTGTCTATTAGGGTAAAATGGAAAACCTACAATGGATGTGAATCGTATATAACACTAAAGAACTATCCACCAGAAACATTATGGTTTTTGTTAAGATTACTAATTTTTAATGAAAAGTAAATCAATCGTCTGTAGTAGTAGTAATAAAGCAGAAATGTGTGTCCGTCCTAGAACTACGAAATATAAATATTTTAAAGGGGATGAATTGCGAATTAAGCGAAAGAATGAAAAGACGTATAATCGAAATTTTACTAAACAACTTTGATTATTACAAATGTAATGCTACTAATGTAAATTCAGTTAGAAGTATTAATTTGAAAGATATACCAGTAAATTACTACATAGTTTTGAAAACAACAATGGAATTTAACATGAAACATTTATCATAAAAGCATATCTTGAGTACTAATTACACATTTTTTATTTAATGCAATTTACGTGCATGCAGGCGGGCGTTTATTTAAAAAAAAATCGTTAATCGTAGACTGACATTCTGATGGTCTGTGAGTATTAAGTTCAGCATTATAAATCGAATTATGTTCATTGAATTCTTTTCAATATTCTTTTGACATAACACCACAGCATACCCCCGAATTCGGAGCCTACACGGCTCCCTGTCGGTTGGTTGGGAAACTTTATTGAAAAGCAAGAAAAAATTATACCATGAGATATAAAAACACATAAAAAGGAACATAATTATATATATACAAAGAAGAATATAATGAAAAAGTACATAGCGGGTTACAATCCCAGTATAATATAAAAAAAAACAAGAGGAGTTATCATATGAGTGCAGTGAAAGGGTAGAATGTTACCTTTTGTTACATTGTTTCATATAGTTGCAGCTCCATGATTCGGGGCTGTTATTGTTGTTCGATGGGATGATAAAGAAGAATTGATAATGTATTACAACCGGTTACATTGATGATTATTGTCGCAACCATCCTAAAAATTGTGGGATTGGTTTTTGTGTTAAGGTCGACGTTTTTCTATGGAGTCCATTGCGTCTTTAAAGGAAGGTGGAATAACT
>BGPR01004398.1:0-42326 GCA_013235015.1 Araneus ventricosus | reverse complement strand
GTGGTTTGACAGCTCTCGAAGCCTATGAAAAAGTAACAAGAATAAATTATTATTAGCAGAAACAGAATGCGGTTTGACAGCTCTCGAAGTCTATGAAAAAGTAATAAGAATAAATTATTATTAGCAAAAGCAGAATAATGGTATTTATGTGCCAATGTAAATCTTCGTGGGCACTTAATTAGGACTTATGAAGTTGATCACCATGTAGCCCACATCCAACCGATTATTTTAAAAATCCACCATAAAGTGAAATCCATGATTGGATGTGATGATGAAATTGAAATTTGTTTCTGTAAATTATCTGTCAACCAGTACAAGAATAATCCCTTTTCTCAATTCTGTATTATCTGTTTGAGGAATATATCCGAGTATAGCTGAGTTCAAATGGATAAGAGAAACTGCCGAAAGTAACAACTTTCATGTTGTGTTGGTTGACTATTTTTAGAAATCCTAACTAATCTTTTGCTGCACATTAAATACACTGAATACTTTATAAATGCGAGGTTAAAAGCTAATTACAAATATAAATGGGTCTCCGTCTTCCAAAGCTTTCTCTTGTCCGTTATCCCTGCGTTTCGCTAGATTGAAGACATGAGAGCTCTTTGTCTTCTCACCACTCTTTCTGCCGAATCCACCGACCATTTACTCAAAATAGCATCATTATAGGCCATGCTTATATAAACTAATAATTCTACCCATGTGTTAAATTCAATAAGGTGGTACAAAAATGTCCAGACAAAAATTGTTTTGTAAATTTTTTACTTAGAGGTTTGATCAACTAATTAACATGAAAATTTCGAACGGAAATTTGGCTATAATGTCACCACAGAATGAAGATTTTAGTAAGAGCTTTCTCATACTGAAGAAGTATAACCTTAAACCTTACCCTTTGGCATACGATTTTATTTAACCTCCTAATTAGATGCCACCACCTATTTGGGATATTTAATATTATTTCAATCTATTTAAGACGATAAAGGATACTTGAGACATTTAAGCGTGTCCAGATGATTTTTGTATTTAAAATTATTTGTTACGTTGACAAATAATTTTAGCTCTAGCAAAAATTTTTGACAGACATTAGACATCTATAGACAGAATTTTTGCTAGAGCAAAAATTCTGTAATTCGATGCGCGTGTTAGACTCGTCGTTGTATGTTAAGGGGATAAAAGAGTTACCCCCATCCTGCCTTGTTATCCGGGACATTGAATGACAGTCGCGGCAATAAGCTCGAGTATTGAGGCCGGAGTCCTAGTAGCCATCACTGGCCACGGCTCGACCCTCCCGAAGGAGGTACGTACTATGACTGGAGGAGGGTAACTCGACCCCTACGAAAATTGTACCCCCAGTAGAAGCGAGAATATTCTCCTCATCCGCGTATTCGTGGTGTTCCCTCTGGGTGAGACTGAAGAAGAAGTATACTGGTCCACCCCGCCCTGTCTTAGCATCCGGGAATCTGAACGACAGCCGTTGAAACAGCTTCGAGTACTGAGGCCGGAGTCCTAGTAGCCAATCACCTGGCGAAAATAAATTAGTTCTAAATAGCGACTTTAAAAAAAACGGCAATCAGAGAGTTAAAGTTGATAATTACTAGTTTAAGTGAAGACTTTGCATCCCATTTTATAATTGGGCTCATCTGTATATACATAGACCTACATTTCTATAGCTCTAATTATTTCCTACTTTATATTAATGATTCAGATCAATATTCGAGATGTTCTGCGCAGTGGGAAAGGAATTGTAACAACCGTTTTACCTAACAATAACTGAGGTAATCCACTTAGACATGGCATATATCCGGCGCTTCTGGGCAGGTTTACGAGCATCCAGTCTCATTTCAATTTTATTGCCTAGGAGGATATAAATTAGCGCAGTCTAGCAACGACGTTTTGGAATTTAAAAGTCTACTGCCAGGTGTCCCAAAAATGACAGATGGATTTTGAAAATAAATAAAACAGAAACGAACGCGGTTGAAATGTATCGTTTGCGGCCTTACGCTTGGGAAACCACGTAATTTTATCCTACCAAGTTGCATATTTAGTTACCATTTCCGGCAACAGGTGGCGCTGTAGGTATTCGAGAACTGCAGATATATTGAATCCGTAACATCTTCATTCGTGTTTTGCCACGCAATTTCTTTGTGAGTGCTTGTGAAAGAGTATAACTATTATATTTTTCCTATAAGAACTGAATTGAACATCTAGACTATCTTTAATCTTTCTTTTATTAACAATTCAGAACTGGCAACATTTACATTATTATTATCGAATCTATCACGCTATCAATATGGCGATGTTATCAAATCTTCTGCGTCATCTTGTAAATATGTATATATATCAGCTAAAGTGTTATGAATGTGCGTGCTAAATGTAGATTAAATAAGTGTTTATAAAGTTCCGCCAACTCATTCATCCAAAATACGCGACCTGCCACCTCAAAATCATAACAATAACTATCGAAAATGGATTTGTCCTTGGAACAGTGGATATTTCTTGTTCTGGAGTATCACCGTCTGGAACACAGTTGTGTTCAAACGAGGCGCAGTTTCCAAAGGAGATTTGATGTGAGAAGAGCAGTGGCGAATCCAGGATTTGGGTGTGGGAGGGGCTGAGGTCATTACAATTTTGTATCGTCGTGACGAATGTCAAACCTCATGGCTTATCCAAACCAAACCACTTTAATGTTACAGACTTTACTCACCTGACAATAAGAATCATAAAGAACACTATTATACTTTCGATAATTTAATAAATAATACAATAAAGTAACAAGCCAAAAATTGTTTTCGGCCGTGTCAACGCTACAAGTACAAGTGGAATGACTAGAAAAGTAGGAAAAGTTTCGAGTCTGTCAAGCCAGAAAGCAATATTGTCATATTTTTCTAATTTTGTTAAGAAAGGGAAATTAAGAACAAACAGTTGTAGTGATTTTAAATAAAATCAAGAATTCTGATTTGGCTATGGAAGGGGCTGCAGCCCAATAGCCCCCCACTGGATTCGCCACTGGAGAAGAGGCCCGTCAGATAATGCGATAAAGGCTCCGTTCGAAAAATTCGAACGAACAGGGAACGTCAATGATTGACCGCATTGGAAATGTCGGCCGGCCACGCAGTGCCGTTACAGAGCCGTACAGCAGGTCATCCTAGAGCAGTCCCGGACATCCATTCGCCGTGTTGCATCTCGTGCTGGACTCCGAAGAATGACCACGCACCGTATCAACCGCCACAATCTTCACATGTTCCCCTACAAGATCCAGACGCGCCAACCCCTGAGTGTGAATACCATTGATGCACGCTATGATTTTGCGAACGCTATGCTGCAGCTTGTGGATGAGGGTGATAACGATGTTGAAACATATGGTTCTCGGACGAGGCATTTTTTAACCTCGATGGCTTTGTCAGCAAGCAGAACTGGCGCATTTGGGGAACCGAAAACCCACATGTTGCTGTATCTTCATCCCTGTATTCCCCAAAAGTAATGGTCTGGGCCGCGATTTCCACCAAGGGAATAATTGTCCCATTTTTTCGAGAGCAAACGATAAATGCTGCAAAATATCTTGGGATTCTGGATGAATTTGTGGCGATTCAATATGCTTTGGACGACCATTGGAACGCCTCCTGGTTCATGCAAACTGGTGCTCGTCCACATCGAACGCCTGCAGTATTTGATTTCCTGAGCGAACATTTTAATGATCGTGTTATTGCCTTGGATTACGACAAGCATACAGGAAGTGGCATGGAATGTCCTCCTTATTCGCCAGGCTTGACACCATGTGACTTTTTTCTTTGGGGGTACCTGAAAGACCTGGTAGACCGCCAAACTCCACAAAGAATTGCGGAACTCAAACAACACATCAGTAAAGCATGTGAGACAATTCCAAGTGACGTATTTGTACGGGTGTCTGGACAGTTTTGTCTCAGACTGCGCCACGTTGTTGCAGCAAATGGTGGTTATTTTGAAAACACCGTTGTTTAATTTTTTGCAACAGTCCTTGCAACATTTTCATACCTGTTTTTACTTTCTCGTATACCAAGTATACAAAGAGAAAGTATTGTAATCGTCAAAAAATTCGAACTCGAGATTTTGACGAATCTCCACGTTTTAGACGTCCCTGAGTCCGAAAAACACAATTTGGGAATTATGTCTGTCTGTGTGTGTGTCCGTCTGTGAACACGATAACTCGAAAGCTATTAGAGCTACGGGGATGAAATTTGGTACGTGATCTTTACACATAATTTGTAGGTTTCTATCAAATTTTGGACCAAATCCGTCTACGGGAAGTCTGCCTGCCTGTCTGTCCGCGGTCATGCGAACACTATAACTAAAAAACTTGAATAGCTAGACGGATAAAATTTGGTACACAGATTTATCGTCATGAATGTAGGTCCGTATAAAATTTTGGGCGAAATTCGTCAGAGGGTTGACTGTCTGTCGGTCTGTATAATTTACTACTGAAACCAATCCGTTATCTCCACGCTCATGCGTACTGGAAGCAATCTTCTGTGCACGCGAAAGGGTTGAATTACGTCAGTTTGTCCTTGACACGACAATACTGAAACCTAGCAGTGTGCGATAGATGCGTTTTAATCGATACGCATCTCTGAATTGGATTCTTTACCTAGATATTTTTCAATCACTATAATGAAAAACTTTCTGATAGTCATTGGATTTTCGATAACAGTAGGTTGGAATTTTTTTAGCCACGCGGGGGGAGGAGAAACGGCACCTTTTTGGGGAAGTATACAAGAAAGTTTAGGGGAGAACACTCCCGCTGGTTTATTTGACTGCAGATGTTTTTAATCTCCTGCAATAAAAAAAAAAAATATTTTTTTTGAATTTCAAATACGTAAAAGATTTTCTTTCAAATTAACATATTTTTATAACAATATTTCATTAAAAATTACATTACTGAAAATATTTTTGCTATTGCTTGCTATATTGCTTCATTGTGAATAATTTCAAATTGAAAGTTGTATGTTTTCATCTAAACAAAGACGGAATTTCATCAAACCCATTTTATTATTAAGCAATTAGTTTGTATTTTTAATGTAGAAGAATTAAATTCTAAATTTTTTAAATTTAAGTTTAATTCATAATTTAGCTGAAATTTTTATATATGGTTTGTCCTAGAAAACTTTGATGAGATGAGCAAAATATATCTTGTTTTCATATAATGTTGTAATTGCTATAAAATTATATATTGTTTAAAAAATTGTGGACATTAAGAAAAAAAATGTGCTAATAAAACTTGATTTTTAAGCAAAGAATTATGAATATAAATGTCATAAACTTTCATACATATTAATTGAGGCGGAAAAAGTACTGACGTTTCTCCATTCTTCTATTTTAAATTTTTTGCGTTTAGTTCTTCCATTTACTTGATCAAGGATGATTCCTCTTTAGAAAAATTATTCGATTTAAGTAATAAAAGAGTAAGTAAACCAACCGTAAATTATAACGGTTGCGTTCGTGTCCAGTATGGCGTAAAATCGCCATCTAAACGTGAAAACCATTTCGATATGAATGCGAAAGCGATTTTCTTCCTTTTTTTCATAAAATAAGCCGATGAAAACTTTTCATTTGGAAAGGGAATATAAGAAACAAAGAAAATGCTTTACTGATTTGTTTGGGAAGAAAATAAATTATTTCGGTAGAAAGTTCACAGAACAATTTTGCTGAAAACGTAAACTAAGAAAAATCTTTATCGTCTGCGATGTTTCTAACTTCTTAAAAAATCAATCATTTCTTGTTCAGACCCTCAGACATAAAAGAATCGCACACGCTCATCACATTTTTATTGTATTAAGTGAGATTGTTTGAGGTTAAATTGTAGAAAACTTACCGTTTGAAGAACAATAACCTTCAAATAAATTCTATTTTCATTATAAAGTTGCCTGATTATATTATTATATTTAAGAATATTTTACCACTGCCATATTTTTTAGTTAGTTACAAATCAGTCGTTACGTGAAAATTTCTTTTTAAAAATTTAAAACAAAGGACATTTTTTGAATAACACAGACCAGTAAGAAATGAACTTGAATCGTTAAATCAGCAAAAACCAGAACTGGTTTCCCTTTGCATGATAATTAATTTCGAAGCTAATATCTTGATGTACGTATGATATATGCATGATATATATCTCATATGTTAATATATGATTTCATTATACCAACTTTTTGAAGAATTTTCCAGGATGCGAAGTTTAACAAAAAATAAGCTTTTAATTTATAAAATGTTGTTTAAATTAAGAAAATACAGCCAATTAGGTTCTAAGCAAATAATTACGATAAGAATCGTAATTTTAATTATTTCGTAATTAAAATTTACTAAATAATTATTTACTAAATTTATTTTCGTAAATATTAGTTATGGCGGGAAATTATTAACATTTTCTGCTACCACAATTCCAGAGGTCTTTTTTATTATATTATAAGCTTTTCTGCAACTTGAGTGTCTTGTCCACAAATCTTGAGATCGATTTCTTACCCACTTCCAATCGAGCTACAGCTTTGAAATTTAGCACAGTGGTGTGTTTCCGGAGACAATACAATATTAGACAAAAAATTCTGCAATCTATACCCATTTTAAACCTAACAAAATCATATTAAAATTTTAGTCCTAAATTTGAGCGATAAAGTTTGGAAGGTGGTAACCTCACGTACGTAGGGCTGTAACAACATCACTAGACGACACGGCCTGTGAATCATATCCATTTCGGAGCGGCTTGAGGGTCAAAGGTCAGATCGGGAAAGTGAGTCTTGTTTCGTCTCTCGGTCTGTGTGGCACTTTTTTCAAATTCGTAATATGTAATATTCGTAACGAATATTTAATATGTGTTTTATATTGGAGAATTTGGTAATTGAATTTGATTTACTATGCCTAACATGTCGTGCGTATTCGTGTCAGTCGTCACTAAAAAGTAAAAAATAAAATAAATAAAAATTTTAAGGTATAAGATTTTATTCATGCAAAAGAATGAACGCAAAAGTTGAAAATAATTTTTCTGATTACAATAAAATGCATGATTCGAATAAAAGCGTGGGCGCCTTATATAGCTCCTTATATTTTGTGTGTATTTCCTTAAACAAATGGAATATTCCTAGAAGGTAAAGGCGCCCACGCTTTTATTCAAAACATGCATTTTATTGAAATCAGAAAAAAATATTTTTAACTTTTGCGTTCTTTTTTTCCCACGAATAAAAGCTCATACCTTATTTCTTTTCATTCAATGAAATTCATATTTTCCTAATTCTTCTTCAGAGATGATGATTCTTTTGGAAAAAAATCGATTCCGTAATAAAACAATAAATAAACCAACAGTAAATCATATCGGTTGCGCTCGTTTCTAGTATAGCGAAAATTCGCCATCTAAACGTGAAAACCAATTCGATACGAGTGCGGTGACGTTAACTGTATTTCTTTCTCTCTTCCTTTTTATAATATAAATGGTTGAAAAACTGTTTATTTGAAATTTGAATCGGCAGTTTGAAGAAGGGAACATAGGAAACCAACAAAACATGTATCATACACGCGCTTCTTTAGCAGTAACCAGCGGGAGTGACCTCCCCGAAACTTTCTCGCATACGACCAGTAATGTGGGGTGGGTAAATACCCAGTTGGTAGGTAAACATTTTTGGGATATTTACCCAAGGCCTGGTTATTTTGGAAAAAAAATTATGAATGGTGATTTACAATGAAACATATTAAGTTTGTTTTAACTCATAAATTTTATATTTTGCAAAAAAATTGCGTATGTTCGAAATTTTTACGCGCGCTGAGGTACCACAACTTTATTTAACGTTTTTGAGTACGAAATCTTACTATAGATGTCGCACAACATTTCGCTACAGCTCTGGTTAATTACAGGAGTCCATCTGGAGAATATTAAAAAGAAGTTTTGTTTTGGGAATTGCCATAATTTCCGAAGGGCGTGTTTGCGGCTCGCTACAATTTCCTTCGTAGACCACCAAGGTCAAACGCCAACCATACTCACTTGAGTAAAATAAGCGAAACGCTCGCCAACACACAGTCGTAATGTGCATTTTGAACTAAATACGCAATTTGAACACCTGTTTTTCAACCGATTGAAATGAAAACTGGGCCCAGATCTATAATTAATGTTAGCACCCGCGATATCAAGTTTTATTTATCTAAGCCAAAGGGCTTATGAGATACAAGTATGCGATTATACAGACCGACAGACAGTCAACCCGTTGACGGATTTGGCCCAAAATTTTATACGGACCTACATTCATGACGATAAAACCGTGTACGAAATTTTATCCATCTAGCTATTCCAGTTTTTGAGTTATAGTCTTCACATGACCGAGGACATACAGATAGACAAACTTCCCTTTGACGGATTTTGTCCAAAATTTGACAGAAACCTACAACTTATGTTTAAAGACCACATACCAAATTTCACCCCCTAGCTGTAATAGTTTTCGATTATGGTGTTCACACACAGACATAATTCCAAAATTGTGTTTTTCGGACTCAGGGAGGTCTAAAACGAGGAGATCCGTCAAAATCTCGAGTTCGAATTTTTTGACGATTACAATACTTTCTCTTTGTATACTTCGTATACGAGAAAATAAAAAAGGAACGAAAATCACTAGATAAAACACTGATGTAAAGAATCTCATAAAACAGTATTGTTAAAAAATAAAAATAAAACTTCCTATTTTCTTATTTATTATCTTCCCTAGGAAACATTTTTTGGATTGGTTTCGTTTCCTTCATTAAACTGCCGTTTCAATTGGAAGGTAAAAAAAAAATCAATGATATGGAATCTCGCATTCATTTTTCAACTTTTTGCTATCCAGGTAGAAAATTCATGAAATTTTCGAAGGTTTTGTTGAGAAGCAGAGCTAAGAGATATCAATATCGTCTGTGATATTCCAACTTTATAAAATTTGCAACGATCATTGGTTGTTTAGAATTAAAAATTCATGCACTTTCATTCTCAATCGTCTTGCTTCAAGTGAGATAAACTTTAAAAATCTTTGTTGTCTTGGAATTGAAAATGTTTCCCAAATTTTAAAAATACAGTTTTTTCATTTTTACTAGTTTATATTATCATAAAAGTAACAAATCTGTGATTTCTTTCATTAGACTTTTTATTTTGTTGCAACTTTTCTCTCTTAGTTTTGTAATCAAATTTGCAGATTGTAAAATCGCAACTGTTTTGTATTTTAGACGCAGTATGATATTTTGTATCATGAATTTGAAGGCAGTGAAGCTTTCTTCTATTCAATAGACTTTTTTTACTTCAATATTTGACAGAAAATATTTCTTCTTGAACTTTAATTTATTTATTCTATTTGCTTATCTTAAATTGGAAAATAGTAGAAAATAAAAATTGTATTTTCTATTAGGTCTAAGAAGGATTTTCATGAAATACATTTTATCCATGAACGAGCTTAAATGTTTAAATCAGAAACGAGTAAAGGCTTTTACTAATTATTGTAAAAGTCAATTTCTTGATATAGAAAAAGCAAATAAATGCTTTCAAATTTATTAGGAATTTTATTTCCATCTTAAAATAGGTAGTGACTGATAAAAATCAGATTACAGCAAGAGAAAAATATTACGATTATTAGATCGTCCTTTCAATATATAAATATGAATATTAATGTAACTAGTGGGAGTGGTCTCCCCAAAACTTTCTCGTATACTTTCCCAAAAAGGTGCTGTTTCCCCCCCCCCGTGTGGATAAAAAAAATTCGAACCTACTGTAACCCAGAATCCAATGACTATCAGAAGGTTCTTTATTGTATATTATAATGATTGTAAAATATATAGGTAAAAATCATTCAAAGAGATGCGCACCGATTGCATCTAGCACCACTCTTGCCGGCTCAAGGACAAAGTGACGTCATCCTTCCGCGTGCTCAGAGATTGCTACCAGTACGCATGCATATGGAGAATCGGATTAGAAAAAATAATTATGAAGTTTGAATGCCTTTTTTAACCGATTGGAACGAATTTTGGTCACCGATCTATAATTAATAATAGCAACCGTCATACCAATTTTTATTTATCTAAGCCAAAGGGTTTATGAGATATAATTTTTACAAGTATGCAATTATACAGACCGACAGACAGTCAACCCTTTGACGGATTTCGTCCAAAATTTGATACGGACCTACCTGTATTCATAATGATAAAACTGTGTACCAAATTGTATTAATCTAGCTATTTCAGTTTTTAAGTTAGAGTGTTCACATGAACGCGCACAGACAGACAGACTTCCCGCAGACGGAGTTTGTCCAAAATTTGATAGAAACCTACAAATGATGTGTAAAGATCGCATACCAAATTTCATCCCCGTAGCTCTAATAGTTTTCGAGTTATCGTGTTCACAGACAGACAGACATGATTCCCAAACTGTGTTTTTCGGACTCAGGGAGGTCTAAAGCGTGGAGATACGTCAAAATCTCGAGTTCGAATTTTTTGTTCGAAATCTCGATTTTGAAAACAGAGTGCAATACTTTCTCTTTGTATACTTCGTATACGAGAAAGTAATAATCGTAAATTGTTATTATTTGAGAGGAAAATTACAGTTATTTTGCTTTAAAATTTGCATTTTTTTTCATGTACTTCAATCACGTGAATATAAATTTCAGGTATAATTTTTCATCTGTAAGACAATGATTCAATTCAGTAACAAAAGAGGGATCATAAAAATTGTAAATGTTTGCATTCATGTTCCAGTTTGGCATAAAAGAGCCATCTAAACATGAAAACCAGTGTTATAAACGAGTTTTCTGTTTTGTTTATGGAAGTAATCGAGAACTTCCGCTATACTGCCCGGCTTACGATGTAATGCTTCGTCAATGGGAATCAACACAAAATGTCAACATTGGGTTTGAAGGTGTGGATTAATATTTAAAGTAGAGTTTTTTAATGATATGGCTTAAGGACACTTTGAAAATATTAAATTTCATGTTCCTATTGCTATAGCTCTCAATGTTTACTTAAAATAAGAGCCTCGTTTTATGGAAAGGATGCCATAATTGCTCGTTATCGCTCTTTTTGGCAACTTCTAAGGCTTGTTTGGTGGTTTAATTTTTAACCAAACGATTTAGCCAATTACAATCGTTCCATTTGGAATTTAGCCATTTTAACAGCCTTTTTTTAGCCTTTTAAACAATAGAATTAAAAGAACTCAAAGAAAACAGAATTGTGTACTAAAGAAATAACTGGTACGAACTTGATACAATATCCAAATGGAGTTAGCGATTGCTTAAATCGGTGGGTTGCAGGAAAACAGTCTGTTAATCCAAAATAAACAAAACAGAAAGATCGTTCATATGAATTCAAAAGCAAAAAAATATTTCCTTTCTTTCATTTTTACTACATAAGAGAATGAAAATTTCTTTCTTAAAAGTAGAACGTTAGAAATAACAGAATTCTATCGCAGAATCGTTTGCTGAGAAAAAACATCTTTTTGTTATCTAGGTAGAAATTTCATAGTAATTTTAAAGATTTTGATGAGACACCGACCTAAAATTTTATTGCGGTATTTCTAACTTTTTAATATCACCAATAACTATGTTCTTGTTTTGACTAAAAAAATCAAACACTTTCATTCTCAGTTGTTTTTTCTTCAAGTGAGATGTTCTGAGGAAAAAAACTTTAGAAAACTTATAGTTAGTAAGTTTAAATTGAAAATGTTTTGAAATCTTCTAAGAATAAAATCAGCTAGTAGCAATCGTACTAGTAATCGCTTTATATTTTCTGAAACTATACTTGATAAATAACGAGTTAATAATTTTTTTATTAATGTTGTTCGCTACGAGAAACTGTTCTTATTTTTAGAGGGAAACTGCTGTGTTATTTTCTTTATATCTATTTATATCTTCAAGCTGAATCGTTAAATTCATTTTGAAATGATGTCTCTAGTGAAGTATTTTAGAGACATAGAATTACCTTTCATGGGCATCTGAAATGATTTTGAATTTTCTGTGAAGGAAAATCAACGTTTATATTTAGTTAAAAGTAAATGAATTTTTTTAGATCAATTTGATTTTTATATCAGTACTTCATTAATAAATTACTTTATTAAATATCATTTTATTTCCTGCATAGTTATTTGTTCGTTGGAAAACATGAAAAATCTTAATTGTATTTTTATTTATTGCAAGAGAGGAGTTACCGAATAAAACATCGTTCGTAAAAATCAACTTGAATCATTTAATCAACTGAAAACATAATTACTTTCTATTTAGTTCATAAATACTATGAAAACTCTTTCGTTCAGTAGAGTTTCAGCATACTGGATATTCAAAACAATTTACCAGAATGTTATTTTAACCGTAAAACTAGCTGCAGATAAATAAAAATTATTGACATTAACTGATAAACATTGCTCACCTGCATAATAGCATCAGCATACTGAATATTGAAAGAAATCACCCATAATGTTATTTTAACCATAAAACTAACTCCAGATAAATAAAAAAATATTGACATTAACTGATAAACATTGTTCATTAGACTGAAAATTTGAGCAAATTATTATGAATATTAATGTATTAATTTTCATAAAGATTAGTTGAAGTGGAAAAATGCTGACATTTTTTATTTCCAAAATTCTAACTTTTCTTCGTTTCCGATTCACCATTTACGTGATCACAGATGATTCATCTTTAGAAAAAATTCGATTCAGTAATAAAAGAACAAGTAAACCAACCGTAAATTAAAGCGGTTGCGTTCGTGTCCAGTATGGCGTAAAATCGCCATCTATAAACGTGAAAACTATTTCGATATGAATGCGAAAGCGAAAACTATTTTCTTCCTTTTTCATAAAATAAGCGGATAAAAACTTTTCATTTGAAAAGGAGAAAAGAAGAAACAAAGAAATTGTGTTGCTGATTCTTTCGAATAGAAAAAAAAAATGTTTTCGTTATGCCGGTAGAAAGTTCATGGAATTTTCAACTGTTTTGTTGAGAAAGTAAGCTAAGAAAAATCTATATCGTCTGCGGGATTTCGAACTTTTACAAAAAAAAAAAAAAAAATCCAACGAACGTTTCTAGCTTAAACTTACAAAAAATCGAATACGTCCTGTCTTGATTATCTTGCTTAAAGTGAAATTTTCGAAATAAAACTTTTGGAAGATTATAGTTAGTAGCATCCGAATTGAAAAGGTTTTTAAAGAGATAATTTTCTAAATTTTGTGAACTATATGTTCATATAAAGAAATTATATATTTTTATTTCTTTTCTTTTTAATTAGTTCTCGGAAACAATTTTTAAAGGAAGCCTCCTTACTTTGTTACATTCTTTAAGTACATTTCATAATAAGGGCTACTGTTTGTTATGTTTGCTATAACATATTTCGAGAGAAAATAAATAAAATACAGTAAAAGTTTTAACTAGTACTGTTACTGAATAATTCAAGTCACATCTTAAGGTGGAATACAATATAATAAGGGTGGATTTGGGCACCACCTATTTAAGTAAGATTTTTTATTTATGACATTTTAAATATGTTAACAGATACCAAACAATGTGTTGCTTATTTATGTCCGATATAATAAGTATTTTTAATTTAATTGTAATTTAGAATATTTTTAAGAGTTAATTTTCATGCCTGTTTGTATCCGCCAACAACAACCAGGAAAAAAATAGCAACGTTACCTTTATGAAAATTTTATAAAAAATGTAAGAACTCTTTAATAAGTTAAAGAAGGTTTTTGGAGGATATTATTTTTTTAATTAAATGTTTGATACTAAAAGTAGCATGGAGAGGCTAAAGGTTGATGGAAAAGAATTTGCTTCGGTTTTTTGTTTTAGAATAATTATTTTAAATAATTATTCAATAATTATTTAATTAATTATTAATAATTAACAAATAATAATAATTTTTTGTTTCGGTATCACTAGAGACAAGAAGACCAAACATATAATAATAGTTTGGTTAATTCGAAAGTTTTTAATTTGAATTAATCGATGATTCAAATTTTCATCTCGTCCCTTGAACGCATAATACTAAAATAACGTCCACAATTCGAATTTATTTTGTTTAAATCGAAGTCAAAACTAAAAATAAAGTCTTTTTATTTCTGAATTTTTTCATAAGTCAAATGCGTCCTTACCCTATATCATAAGTGACGGTAAGTGAATAATTTTTTAAGACCTTTAATTCATTCTAGGAATTTATTGCTGCACAATGTATTCAAGCAAAGAAGAAATAAATTTCTCGCTATTTTAAAAACTTTCAACACGTTTGATGTGAATTTATTCAGATGTGTTTATTCAAAAGGCTTTTTATTTATTAAAATAACTTACTTATTTACTGAAATTATTTTTAAAATTATTAAAAAACTTTAATTATAAAAGTAATACAACTTTATTTAGTGAAATTACTTACTGTTTATTTATTAGATATGAATTATTTAATAAAACTGCTGAATATTAAAAATAAATCTTTATTGCTATTTTTAGTTTTAAAATTATCGTTTTATCTTTTTCTCATTTTTAGACAGAACTCGAATTTTTGGATAAGCAGAATTTTGTTGTGGTACTGTCAGGTTCGAATTACTAAATTCCACTATAATATACTAAACAAATCAGCATGGTATGCCTGCAATTTTTAAAAGAACATAAAATTAAGGATCAGCTTCAATATTAATGAATTAAGAGCAATTCGGAGCTTCTTTTAGAGCATTTAGCGATCAATCATTTAGCGTATAAATTTAATAACTTTTGACTTTTCTTTATCCTTTATATAAAGAGTTTACATTTGAAATCACTTCAAGGAAATCACAATCAGTATGATCATTAATCAGTATGATATGTAATAATGATTCATTATTACAAAGGCATATAAGAATAGTTAAAATGAGCGTGAATTTGCATCAGCAACATGAAACAGCAATTCGGCAAAATTTAAAACAAAAAAGTTTAATCTTGATAATTATTGGTACAATTTTTCAAAACACATTCAAGACGTGTATTCAGTGGAATCATTTCACGCCATGTCACATGGTATGTTGTGACGTCACAATCTTTTCACTCTTGCAAGATGAGCCATGGATTCAAAAAATTAAACCGATATGGCGCCTTTGAAACGCATCACGTGATCTTGAATTGACTCCATTAAAGTGATTCCATTAAAAAAATACTTTTCTCATAAAAATTGAAGAGACACTTTGAACTTATCATTACCGAACATAGTAAAAGCAAAATTAAGAGGTATAAAACATGTTAAGGTCGTATTTCCTAAAAAATATCGTAATTAAATAAAGTTTTTAAATATACGCAAATATCTATCAAACTGAATTATGCATCTATGTTTAATTTCCAGTAAGAAAACTCAGAAATATATACATGTACTATATTTCAATTAACTTTTGAATATTTTGTCATCGCGTCATCGGTTTCATCGCTTTCTGAAGAAAATATTTCTTAGAAATCCATTATTAAAAAGTTATTAACTATATCTTCAAAAGGATTTCTTTATGTCTTATACATTAACAAAGAATTCTAATTTACAGGAAAGTAACAAATTATTTAAAAAGAAATTTATTAATAGAGAGTAGTTTCAGTTTCTTTTTTACAACCAGCAGCGCTATTGAAAACTTTTTAGACTGTTTCTAAATATTTACGACGATTTATCAATTATTCAGAATGGATGCACTTTCATTCTAACTGAATATTTCTTTGAACAAAAATTTACTTTTTGAGAAGATGTAACAAAAAATCGTATTTAATTCTACAAGGATATTTCACTATGGAATATTTAGAGCAGAGTCATTATAACACGATGAAAAAATAACATCAAATGTTTTATATTTTTAAAGCCTACATAAAAGTATAAATCCGAAATCATAGATTTTTTTCCGATGTTCAAAGCAGACATGATTCTAAATAATTTAACTTGCAGACGAAATTTTGAAGTTCAAAGAGCTTCTTTGAGCAAGCTTTTAATCAGACGTTAAATATGCAAGCAGTTAAATAACAATAAAAAAGTCATCTTCTAATCCTTGCTTTGGAAACATTCTTGCGTCTTTGAACTTATATTTTTGCATCGACTTTTCTTGCATAATAGTGCATATTTCCAAAGCATCGATTTAATTTTATAGCTTTGGTTTCATACGCATTTTTGAAATTAATTTATGATATAGATATTAATAAAAAATTTGTTTTCGCAAAAAAAAATTGCTTTTCAATTCTCTTTAGGATGTTTTCTCAGAATATTATATCTTTTTACTGACGAATATCTTTGTTGTTTAAGGATATTTATCTATTTCTGAGATAGGTAAGTTGTCTGTAAGGGTTCTATAAGTTATGAGAAGAAGACACTTATAAAATTACACTTTAATATGTGAATATTCCATCAAGGTTTATCAAAATGCATTGAAAGAAAGATATCCCACGTTAAGGTCAGTTGTTTATTACAAAATTATTTATACTGGAATTATTAGAATATTAATGGTAAGGTATTTAATTATTTGTAAATAAATACTTCTTAACTATTATCCACCAGCTATGCAATGGAACATTAACTAACAACCTCAGGAGATTTGCATAAAAGTCTATGCAGTAGAAACCCGGGAATCCAAACTAATTGGGGCTCACCTTTGTTCGGATTCCGGGAATTCGGATTTTCCGGGAAAATCGGTAAAATACTCTTGATATACCCAAATGCAGTAGAGTATTGACTCTGTGTGCTCTGTGAAAGCGTACGGAAAGAACACGCGGCCATTTGTACGGTACAGTGGCAAACAAGTTGAGGTCAAAAAGGAAATATCTGAGTTTGTTTCATACTAATTAAGATGCTGTATTAATTTTCAAAGACCAATTCGAATTTTTCTTTTAAGTTATAGAGGGACGAGACTCAAGTTTGTGTGTAGTGCTGCTGAAGAATCCATTCAATTTTAGGAACCATTTTTTATTAGGCTACGTTCCACAGCATAGAACATTAAAGTTACAACACACAAGACAAAACAGAAAACAACATCACGAGACAAGCACACGGACTGGAATGACAGAGAGGCATCATGGGAAAAAGATGGCTCCAGTAGCGCCACCTACCATAGAAAGGAGAAGGCAGCTGATTGTAACCTCTACAAAGTTAGGAATAAGCATTAGCTTTGTCTCTGATTCGTAATTCTTATTTTACCTTAATTTTTCAGTAAAAAGTTTTCAGAAAATTAAAAAAAGATGCTCAGATTATCCGAAATTTCGGATTCCCGGAGTGTTACTGTACTTTAAGAACTATAAATAGGAAATATTTAAAAAAATAGTTTTAATGTAGGAGGAACACGGGGACATTAATACACTTTTTTTAGAAAGCTGAAAAATGATTTTACCAACGGAAATAATTATAACTAATACACTATATTTAAGCATTTTTTAATTCAATGTAGGATTTCAGTCCAGGTTTGGTCATAAATGGAATAATGAAATATTTATTACACGTTTTCCTAAAAATGAATTTGTATCAATCTGCCCCATGCAACGGGTACATTGATACACACGGAAGTATCGAAAATAATGGTTAATAGGTCTGGGATCAAAACAAATGGTGTTTTATCAATAAAATTTATATTCCAAACCAATGTTTAAAAGTTTAACAAAGTAACAAACTTTTATTTTAATCAAAATTCAACATTTTTAATGAGACTGGAAAAATGCAACAAGTATGCCTCGGATAATTTATTTCTACAAATAATACAGGAGAATGTGTGTGTGTAAATATACTTTGGAGGGAGAGAATGTGTACCTCGAAGCCGTTATTTGGAATTTTAATGAATTAAAAAGTAAGGGAAATTTTCGCGCTCTTCCTTGGCGACTAACGAAAAAAGTATATCACAAAAAATAATTTTCACACCATTTAAAAATGCAAAAAATTATCTTTTTGATTATATTAATTAAATTTCCGCGCAATTTTTCTCTCCAATTTTAATAAATTCGTAAAAAATATTTTAAACTTAATTTAAAACAAATTTTCATTTTTGCAATGAAATGCACACTGTTTTCATAGTTTAAACAAATGCTTCATTGCGTGTTTCTCTTAGATAGTTCATTTTTACGTTTTTCTCCATTTATGATCTTAGATAGTTCATTTTTACGTTTTATTCTCCATTTATGAAGACGATTTCGCAAAGCAGTTGCTGTTAAGGCACATTGATGCACACAGAAGACGCGTATCAATGTGCCCCGGAGTCAATTGTACCAATCTGCCCTAAAAGCCTTTTTTTACATAAAATAAGAGGTCACGCAAAAACAACTCTAAACAACCTCAAAACTTAATATAGTTCAGAAAAATAAATGTTTTCCCTACCTTTGGAGTAGATTCCCTGGCAGGAAAAAGTAATTAGTGAAAGAAATCAAACAACACATACTTGGAGTAAAATTTACTGCGACTGGAAGAATAACGGCTCGATTCATTTGTAAATTGACTTTTGACTCAACATGGCCGAAATATATACCGTGTGATAAGGGTTACAGTGGCAGATACATATCAGGGGATATGAACAACTTGAGCCATTTCAAGCATCAAAATTTATCTCTTTAATCCCGAGGGGACATTTTCCTCCCAGCTCCTTTAAAACCGAGGGTTTTGGAGAGGATGCCACATTGAAGTGGACTCTTCCATTCAGTGTGGTCTTTACCCCACCATAACACTCCCCGCTATTCAAAGTTATAAAGCTGTCAGCGTCCTACATTGATTGATTTCCTCGCGGTTTTTCAGCGAAGGTCGAACCCAGGTGACGATGACTGAAACGGGCTGTGAAAAAGACCCCAACAAGGATAATTGGACCCCTTACCACTCTTATTAATGAAGCCTGGCCACCCCTCAAAAGAAAGTAAGCGCCTCAAACTGACCGTCTTAGGCTTTAGGCCCGGTGCACACCAGCCGATTTGTGTCATTGAGCAGTAAAATATAACAATAGGAACCCCCATTCCCCCTTTGTGTCCCCACAGGGGGAATGGGGGTGCCTAATGTTATATTTTACTGCTCAACGTTACAAATCGGCTGGTGTGCACACTAAGGCTACTTGCACACACACCGATTTTTGCAGACCGGTTTTAAAATAGTCTACTTTTGCAGACGATGCGTTCCTTGCACACACGCCGATTCGTGTCGACCGGTTTTGAAAATGCTCGGTTTTTTGCAGACGATGCGTTCCTTGCACACACGCCGATTCGTGTCGGTCGGTTTCATATCGGATGTGCATCAGGTCATTCTCGAATACAGTTTTTTTTCTGAAGTTAAAATGAATCCAAAACGCATTGCTGCTATGTGGTTGCTTTACCGACGTCTCAGGCGTCGTAGGATTAAGAGTAATTACTGGGTTCATGCAATCAACCAGAAAAGGGAGCAAATAGGAATATTTCATACACTTTTGAAAGAACTTCAAAAGCATGAGAACAAGTTCTTCAATTTTTTTCGCATGACAATACCATCATTCAACAAACTGCATCAAAGGCTTAAAACCAAAATTATTCGTAAGAATTCGAAAATGAGAAATAGTATTACATCAGAAGAGAGACTTGCTCTTACGTTAGGGTAAGTAAGGTTTTTAAAGCAGCCATGAATATAAAATTATGAATATAAAATTATATATTAATATATATATAATTAAAAATTCAATTGAAATCATATTCCAGAACGAAAAAAATGTTTATTTTTGAGGCGGACACCTTAAAAATTGACTTGGCAATAAAATCAAATTATAATGTATTAATATTGTGGAAAGCAATCACTTCGACATTCGAAAAAAATTGAATTTCCATTTATTACGTTAATAAATCAAAACTAAAAGAGAAACCAACGTAAAAACAACAAATTTATATTTACTTCTAATGTTTCTCAGTGTTCGTTGAACGTCATATAAAACGACAGTTTACATTATACAAAATTCAGGCACATAGCCTCGAAAGCCTATATTGGGTCATAAATTAATTACAAAGTTCAAGTGTTATCTAGTTCTTAAAACTATACTAAATTTCAACTAAACAGAAATAAATACTAAGTGAATTATTAAGTGAATGCAATGAAAAACAAATACTTGTTTAGTTTTCCATTTTCATCTATTAAGTTTTACTAAAATGTTTCTAATTTCATTTCCGATTATCGTTTTCGTAAAATAAAAGAAGTTTTGTGATTTGATGTCATATAGTATGGTCAGTTATTTGACTCCATTACGTACATTATGTAAACAATGAACAAAATAGGCGCAAGGCCGCTAGCAGAACATGGGTTAAATAATCTACAGCAATCTGAAGTTTAAAATTACGTTGTTAAAGCATCCATGAATATAAAATTATATAAGATTCAATTGAAATCATATTCCCGTCGAACAAGCTGGTCGCCGAAGACGGCTAATTCAAACTAAACTAACTCTAAATAGCAACTAAAAAGAAATAAATATTAAGTTAGAACACTGAAAAACGCTTCTTTGTTGCGCCCTTTTGTACATTCTTGTACAAAAATACTGTCGTCAAAACAAATGCTTGTTTAGTTTTCCCATTATCAGCTATTAAGTTTTACTAAAAGGATTCTAATTTCCTTTCCGATTATCGTTCTAGTAAAATAAAATAAGTTTTGGGATTACATTAAGAAATAAAAGTGAAGTGAAACGAAAAAAATTGTTTTTGATTTTCGGCAGAAAATTGGTTCGCAACGTAGGCGGACACCTTAAAAATTGACTTGGCAATACAACCAAATTATAATGTGTAAATATTAAAAATTCTTGTGATAATAATCTAACACGGCGGAAAGCAATCACTTCTACAGTCGAAAAAATTTGAATTTTCATTTATTGCGTTAATAAATCAAAACTAAGGGAGAAACCAAGGTGAAAACAGCAAATTTATATTTATTTCTAAGGCTGCCGGAGAGTAAGGTTGTTTTGAGAATTATTCTTATTTAAAAGCGAATTATGTTAAATAAAAATTCACTAGAAAATTATGTTTAATTAACTATCACTAACTTTAAAACATTGTAATTATTCTACAAAGATTTATTAAGCTAATTAAAAACAAATAATATAGCAAGTACAAAATGTAATTAAAAATAGAAATAAAAGTACGGAATGTATGCGGAATCAGTAATATTATTTTAAAATAAAAAAAAACGACTTGTTAAAATGTAAAAAGCATATATATATATTTTCAGAGACCCCTAAATGTTCCAGCGCTTGGTCTTTTAACAAGCTTAATCCGCCACTGATAATCATCTTTTTTTAACTATCCATTAAAAATTTCTTTGTGTATAAGTAATTTTCTCATCCTTATACTGAAAATATCAATAAAGAAAAGAAATACCCCTAAAAATATTGTTCAATATTTTTTTCAAAATGTTACTAATTTTATTATTTCGCCACGAGAGCGAAGTCGATCGGCTGAAACCGGTGTGTGTGCAAGCGTCAGAAGAATTACATATGCTACTGGAAACGTCTGCAAGAAACCGGATGAAAGAAATCGGCGTGTGTGCAAGCGCTAGTAGATTTACATGTGTCACTGGGACCCCCCGCAGCTGCCGATGTCGGCGAAGCGCAGTGGCAATTCTCGGCAGCCGATCGGTTTTATGTAGGCGCCGGTACGTGTGCAAGCTCCAACTGTTCTCTATACACTACTAATGGAATGTTGCAGACCGGTCTGAAACCGGTCGACACGAATCGGTGTGTGTGCAAGGAGCCTAAGGCCCGGTGCACACCAGCCGATTTGTGTCGTTGAGCAGTAAAATATAACAATAGTAACCCAGGTGCCCCCTTTGTGGCTCCACAGGGGGAATGCGGGTCCCTAATGTTATATTTTACTGCTCAGCGTTACAAATCGGCTGGTGTGCACCGGGCCTGTAGGGGAAACTTGTAGACCGCCTGGCTAGGTATGTGAGGGTTAAGAACTGTTTCAATGTTCCCACGTATTAATCAACCCCAGCTCCCCCTATTTCTCTTGTTTTAGAGATAAATTATATTGTTGCATGTCTTTTTCACTGTATATTTATTACAATTACTCCAAACGGTGCACGGACTTTATAGCGGCCCCATAGTATTCCAGAATGTTGGGAGAATTACTGACCTTTCTGCAGCTTTGTCGCAAGCTTCGAGAGTGTCCACTGGGGGCAACTCCTCTTCGCCCTCTCCATTAGTCGGCGACCGCGTCTTGCGAACGAGCACGGCAGCACCTGCAATAGAAACAAAAGCGATTTATTATTAATAACCTTATGATCAGTGATGTAAAATACCCAGGTATTTATTTTTAAGGGTAAATATCCAGGGTATTTACCCGGGTATATACCCAAAATGGGTATTTACCTGGGTATTTATTTTTCAATTAACTCTATTCAGATAAAATACAGGCACTGCTGTGAAATATGATTTCTCTCTATATCATAAATATGTATAGAATATACATTGAGCATTAGGTAAGATAAAAAAAAGAAATCTAGTTTTATGGACCTCTTAAATTATACAAAGGCTAAAAAAATGAATAAGAAAAAACAAAAACGCAATACTATATCATAGATCTTGCATAAAGTGCGTGGCTTAAATGCCAATCCATTTTTAAAACAATGAGTAAAAGAATAATAATGTATTTGTTGCTTTTTAAAAATGAGAGTTATTTTAATTAAATGAAAAAAAGAAAATAATGAGTTTGGTTTAAAATGATAAACAGCTGATAATAGAAACTAAAATGAAAGATACGATTGTTTATCATTCTTTTTAGATTAATTAGTCAATATACCAGACATTGCTGATGAAAAGTTAGCAGATGTTTCAGTTCTAACAGTTTTTAAAAGATAATTATTCTGAAAGTAATATTCACTGATATGACTTTAAACAAAGTTAAGTGATCTTTGTAACAAAATTTCAGCAACAAGAAATTTGAATTCTTTTGTTGCTGAAATTGTTGTATTATTTGACGATATATTAGATACACACACTCACACAAAGTTTCCTGGTTAGATGGGATTCATCTGGAATATAAACAACAATACTTAAATGTTCTTGAAACTCTAAATTTGATGTAGTTGTCATGGTTGGAATTTGATTAAAAGAAAATTCATAAACTATTTTATCCCTTTATAAACCTTTTTTAATCCAATAGAACTTTTGAAATATTTTTTATGTGTTTCTCCATTTTGCTTACATTGGCATGTTTATACTCAACATTACAGTACTTACATTGGATACTTTTATCCTTTCGTAACATTAAAAGCTTCAAGCAGGTAACTTTTCCCTTTTTTACTTTTAACGCAAAATATATAGTACAGTGAAACCTCTCTGAGCGGCCACCCCTCCGTTCCGAGAAAAATTGGCCGCTCAGAGGGGGTGGCCGCTCTAAAGGGTTTTCGTTACAATTACAAGATAATTGCTATAATACATAATATAAACAACTTTGACACATATTTCTTATTTAAAATGAAGTTTGAGACTTATCTAGAGAGAAAATAGTACTTTATTTAATAATTGTTTACATTTTTTTGAAAAAAGGATACCATTTGTGACTGTTTTAAGTTTTTACCCTTCTCGGGAAAAAAAAACATTTTTTCAAGTTCGTTTTTCAGTTTAAAAAGTAAATCTCTAACCTATACGTTTGTCAAATGGGATGGGCGAACCCACCCGGCGGCCATTCAGAGGGGTTGGGTGGCCGTTGCTAGGGGTTATTTTAACATTAGGTCTATGGGCCGAAAAATCCGTGCCACGAAAAAGTGGCCGTTAAGAGGGGTGGCCGCTATGCAGGGGTGGCCGTTCGAAGAGGTTTCACTGTAATATTAATACTCGTAAAATAAACGACTATGTATTCACTAAATCAAAAGAAGAATGTTTGACTCCCAGCACGGCAATGTGAGTAAATTATGTATCACAAGATTCACTGGCGCTGTCTATCTCTTCTAAGAATAAAGGAGAATGGGTTCATGTTGGTGCTCTACAGGACAGACCGCTAGATCAAGAGCAACGAAATTTGTGCAAACATACTTTGAAGCGTGGGAATGTGCACCTGGTAGCCGTTTTTTTTGAAATTTTAATTCATTAAAATTTAGGCGACATTTTGGCATTTTTCCTTAATAACTTGCGAAAATATTACACCATAAAAATGATTTTTACACCATCTGAAAATTTAAAAAATTATCCTTTTAATGATATCAATTAAGTTGTCATTCGATTTTTCTCTCTAATTTTAATTCCATTGTTGGAAGCTAAGATAATATCCTATTGGATTTTACTTTCTATTTTATTTGATCAATTTATCTGTGCAATCTGTAAGGGAAGCTCTCACGACAGTAAGATATTAGGAAATAATTCAGTTAACTGAACAATTATGGTTGCTATGTTTTAATTCATTTTAGCGGCGTGTTTTAAGCCAGCTAACATGCCGCTGGACGTAAAACGTGCCGCGCTATTTCGATGTTGAAATCAAGTTTGTTAAATTAGAGTTCGTGTCGATTACTTACAATTAGATGTTACTTGACTCCATTAGGGACTTTCAAATAGACAAGGAACAGAACAAATGTAAGGCTACGTAGAGAACGCGGGTTAAATCTCTATCACAATTTGAAGTTTCAAATTACTTTGTTAAGGGAACCATGAATATCAAATTATACAAAAGAGAGTCAGTTGAAATTATATTCCCGGCGGAAAGATGATTGCCGAATATTATATAATATCGATCAATATTATACAATATTGGGCAACATGTTGTGCTACCTGGGGAAGGCGACTAGTATGACATAAACGGTGTTAAAAATTATTACTCTATTGTAAGTGTCATAGCTTCAAACCGGAAAAACTAAATTATCCCCCGATCCCGTTTAAGTTTTAGAATACTTTATTCTGAACCCTGTTAGCAATTGGGTTTTTTTTTTATAATTTAGTCAAAACTTTAAAAAAAAATTATAAACTATGTATTATGTATATAAATTTTATATGTTTGATTTTGAATCGCCATTCGCAAATACTTAAAAAAAATATCCAGTTTTGGGATGCACACTTATTTTTTTATCTCATTTTGAATCACTTTTCGCAAATACTTTTTTTTTTTTTTTGCAAAATACCCATTTTTTGAAATTTTATCTGTTTAATTTTGAATTACCGTTCGCAAATACCTTTTTTGCAAAATATCCAGTTTGGGGATAGTTATAATTTTTATGTTTCATTTTGAATCACCATTCGAAAATGCATTTATTATTTTTTTATTTTTGCAAAATATATAGTTAGGATTTATAAATTTTATATGTTTTATTTTGAAATACTATTCACAAATAAATTTTTTTGCAAAATATTTAGTGTGTGGGTAATTATAAATTTAATACTTCTTTCTGAATCACCATTCTCAAATACTTTTTTTTTTGTAAAATACCCAGTTTTGGGTATTTACAAATTTTGTTACGAAGTTTAATTTTGAATCGTCATTCACAAATACTTTTTTTTCTTGCAAAATATCAAGTTTTTGGGTATTTATAGAAGTTTGCATGTTTCATTGTGAATCAGCATTCGAAAAGTTTTTCCCCCGCAAAATACCCACTTTTGGGGTATTTACCCAGGCCTTGGGTAAATACCCGGGTATATACCCAAAAAATATTTACCTACCCACTGGGTATTTACCCACCCCACATCACTGCTTATGATATATCTATACTTATAAAAGGAAGTGTGTATGTGTCTATCGCACTTACAGCTATGAAATTTGCCACACAGGTAGTCGTAATGGTGATTCAATGCACCTCGAAGCCGGAATTTTAAAATTTTATCTAGAAATTTTTTAAATATTTTGTGTTGTTTTGAACGATTTTTCGCACTAATTTCTCAATAGCATGGTTCTAGATAAATGTATGAAAAAAAAAAAATAGATACACCATCGGTAACAGCAAACGACTTCCGTTCTAGTGAAGTTTGTTCCGAACGTCTAACGTAATTTAATGAATTTTGAGAAATGTTTGAAAAATAGTCACATTTATAGTAATTTTTGATTAAGATTTCTTAAAATTCTCGCATATGACGTTCTTATAACTCTACATTTTCATTTTTTTCTGCTCATAACTGAAACGTTTCTGTTGGATTTAAAAACCAGAACGGTTAAAATATTATTTTCCATTTGTTTTTAAATAATTTTTCCCTGATCAGTTCAAACAATTTTTTTGCTAGCGAGATTTCTCAGCGGAACATTCTCCGGACGAGTCCCAGAATGCATTGTTGCAATTTTATTGGCTGGTGCGTGACTTTAATCTCGGCAGGTGACGTCATATACTATCGCGTTCTTCTCGGAGATGATATATTAAATGAAAGACTTCGATAATTATTTTCGGCAGTGTCTTATCTTATTTCTTTGCCTCGTATATTTCGCTTGCTGTCCAATAATGATTTTCATGTTGCAATTTTTTAATATAGTTTTGGATTAACGTACTCGGTACAGTTTTCCTAAAAATCAATAATGTTTAGCTTTTGTTTTCAAAACTTTTTCATGTCATTGTGGGTGAGTTTTTTTTTCATTTTGTTGAAGTCCTGATTGCCCGGGCAACGCCGTGCGCGTACTGCTAGTCTTTTGTATAACAGACCAGTCGCCTTTGGCAACCAGGCTCTTCGCTCGGAATATTGTTTTTTTCCTGGTTTTTAAACTATTATTGCGGAAAGTATAACTATTTAAAAAAATTCACGATGACATGAAAAATATGAATTTAATGAAAACTGAAATTCATGAGAAAATAAGTTACCCATTTCTAAGCTTTTTTTGCAAAATAAAACATTTTTATATTAAGTTGAATAAGTCATATGTGTACTTATGTACAAATTTAAACAGCAATCGAATTTCGTTATAAAAATGAAAAGTATTGTTCCAAATTATAAAAAAATATTTTTAAAAATCTGTTTAAACCAGGGAAAAATTGCCCGACAATTAAATCATTAAAAGGATAGTTTTTGAATTTTAAAATAGTGCGACAATCATTTTAATGTGATGGCATTTTAAGAAGCTATAACGGAAAAACGCTAAAATTTCTCTTACTTTCAAATTAATAAAATTTTTTAAAAACCCCGTTCAAGGTGCACATTCCCACCCTCCAATGTATATTTGTGTCAAATTGTGCAGCTCTAGACACAACGGTCTGATCTGTAGAACGTTGAAAGACTGACAGATATTCGCTTTTATCATTAGTAGACAGTATCAGCAAACAAACAAAAAACTTATATAAATGCTTACAAATTTATCTTTAAAGTTTTTAAACTAAAATTTAAATAGGAGAATTTTGGTTTTAAATGTTTTTGATTAAAACAAATATTTTTTCCTTCATTATAATAATCAACATCCAGTAATTTTCTGTTGCAATGATGAACGAAATTCTACTGCATTCTTTTGAAATTTTTCCATTTCATAATTTTATTCGTTTCTTTCAAACGATGTTGTTTAGCACTTAATATAAATGTTGATAATAATGTAATGATCATTGTAATGATAATTTAATCCTGAAAATTTACATATAAACAATAAATATATTTACTATACTGAAATATATGATGAAGATTGCAACCGTAAAAAAATATTTACGATCTCGTATATAAAGTATATATAGATAAAGATAAAAGATACAAGTACGATACGGTCTGTGATACTATAAGAGCCTCATAATCAGGTGATAATCACTAACTAAATATTAACTGTTGAGTATATAAATGAATATGGCATGAATGAAATGTCTTTATTTTTAGAAATAAAGTTATGGAATTACTATAAATAGAAATAATATTCAAGGTATTTAAACGAAATGTCATGCGATCATCATAATTAGTTTAGTACGTCACGATAAAAAAATCACAACGGTAGATTGTATGGTTAAAATAATCTTAAGAAAAATATACGCAATTTAAGCACATTCCGTAAGCAATCTAAATTTCATTAGTATTGTATAGGAACGGATTCGGAAACCCTCAGCGCTTTGCGCATGCGCCGGGCGGAGTTATTTTCATCAAAATAGGGGGAATGTGCAGAATGGTAGGGTGATGTTTACATTTTACTGAGCAAAGTTACATGAGAGTATTTGTATCTTTAGAGGTATTATTATTATTATTATTTTGCTCCTTTGTCAGCTCAGTTGCCATTTCATCTTTTAAAAAAGGATTTATCATCATCTACACCAGAGTAATTAATATTATAATTAATATTGTAATTAATATTAAATTATAACTTAAAATATTAATATAATTAATATTAATATTAGTTATAATTAATAAGCAGCATTTAATATAAGTTATAATTTATATAAAATTACATTAAAATTACATAATATGACATAAAAGTACATAAAATATAGATTAATATTGTTTATCAACGGATTCGGAAACCCTCCGCGCTTTTGCGCATGCGCCGGGCGGAGTTATTTTCATCAAAATAAGGGGGAATGTGCAAAATGAAAGGGTGATGTTTACATTTTACTGAGCGTGATCTAACAAGGAACTCCGGAAATGCGCTCGTATGACTCATTGCCTGACACCCCTTTCCAGTGTAAAATCGTCCAAAAGTAGTAGTCTCGGAATCCGTTGCTGAACAGTATTGCAAGATGCAAAAGCTAACATTGATCTTGTTACGAGTAAAATATAAATTTAGCCAATTTATAGCAAATGATTTAGAGATGCTTTTCACATTTAAAGAGTCGTTAAATTGCGATATAAAGGATTTTGTTACAAATTAATATTATGGTTTCCATTGTAAACACTAAATACCGAAATCGATTAAAATGAATGTGAGACAACTTTTATTTTTGAGAATAATTCTTCTACATTTCTTTTTGTTTGTTTATGAGTGCCATCAGATTGTGATCAGCGTTAAGATATGATGTGCTTTAATACACAGTGCACATCAAACAATTTCCTGTTATTTGGTGCAAGAGTATTTCATCTGCCACTGTTTATACGTTACTGGAACGAAAAAAATTTACTATTGCTAAAAAAGAGAATAAAAAATTACGTTTATCCTACATTATTAAAAAAAATAAATGCTTTAGCATACTTTCGTACTTCAATCCCAGAATTCATAAATTAGGTAGCGTTATTAAAAAATTGTCATTTAATTTGTGGTCCATATTTCTTTAGCTAATCTACATCGTGGAATCAAATTCAAAAGGAAGTTTAAAAAATCATTTTTTTCTAACTATAAACCAATTATTTTTATAAAAATAATCAAATACTCCATTCCGCGTTCGAGTGCTAGTTATTTTAATAAATATGTTTTCATCGAATTACGAAAGCACAGAATTGAAACTCCAGAAAATCAAAAGCAGATTTATCCGAAAATAAACACTGTTGATAACAAAGAAATGAGGATGGAATTAAAAAAACCATCCATGCAAACGATTTATTAAAGCAGTCAGCGTAAACTTTTGAGAACCATTTTCCACAATTGTGCATTGCTAAGAATCGATTCAGACTCAAAGAGAACAAAAAAAATCGTTTCAAAAAGTTTTGGAGATAGGCTCTCATATAAATTAAATCCCTTATTAATATTTTTATCGACAATTTTAATTTAACATCAATATCAAAAAGGCTCTTTTCATGAACCCGAAAAAACGTATTTTCCCCCCGCTACTTATCGCATCAACTGAAACCGATTATTTTATCGATTTTTCAACGGCCATTCTGTATCGATTTACCGTTCATTCGAATTCAAGGTAACCGTCTAAACAGTTATTGTAGGGGCATTTGATCTGTGTAATGACGGTTCGAAACGATACGACGGATTCGTTTCAATAAAGTATTTTATAACTATCCGAGCAGAAAGTCTACTTTGTATTATTATCTGTCGTTTTATGACAAAGACATTAATTTTTTTCCGTTCAAAAGACTGATAATAAAGAAGGAAAGATTGTTTGAGAGTTACCTGTCTTTGTACAGTGAATAATGCAAGGAAAAAAATGGGAAAGTATTGACTTGATGGACAATGCTTGGAAAATAGATGTTCTTTAAGATTTATAGTTCTTTGTATGTTCGCTATTTGCTTAGCGCTACGAACTGTAAAATTTTTAAAACTTTGAATCTTTATCGTTTATTTTATTTTAATAAAGCTTTGAACGGATATTTTATAAAATACTGTGAAGACTCAGAATATTTTGAAATAAAGCGTACTGGTAAAGCGGCTAACGAACAAAATAAAATCAAGATTTCGTTACTTGAAACCGATCATCTTTAGCCGACTATCGAATTACATTTCAGGGAATTTCATTAACCCTCCGAGCGGCGCAAACGTCTTTTTCCGTTTTTCATGTTCAGTTCAAAAGCAGATAGCTCGTTTTATATGTATATTTTCTTAAACAACAATGGATAAGGTGTTCTTAAGATTTCAAAGATACAATTAAATACAAAAAAGATCGATTCATTTCGTTTAAAAACTAAGTTTTCTAACATGATAAGTTTTCTAACCTCATAGCTAAAAGTTCAAGATAATTGGGCACTCAGAGGGTTAATTCGTTCTGGGGGCTCAAAATAATTAATAAAAATCTTATAAAGATTAATAAAAAATTCAACGTATATAATGTTAAGGGAGGTAGAAACACAAAAACATTAAAAAATCACATAGGCAAGCATGATGAAATAATATGACATGATGAAAAGCCACCTAGGTAAAATAGAGGGCCATGTTGGCCAGCGTTGTAGTTGAATATCAACGCTAGTCATTTCGAGTTCCGACTGTGTACAGAGAAGAAACAACAGTTAATAAATGATATGGCGAATTTGCCACTCATTAACTGTGAATCGAAAGAGCTGTGATCAGTTGTCGTGAACCTGGATATTCTCATGCTCTGCCCAGCTATAAAGTATCGCCAGGTGAAGAGTTTTCACTCGTTATTGGCGTGTCATCTCTGTTGCTCATCGTGATCTGATCTTTACATTTGGACAGTGCGTGCACATATCCAGTTTCACAACAACTGATCAAATCTCTTACCATTCGCAGTAATGCATGGAATATCAATCATTTGAACATTTGTAAACTATTGCTCGCTCTCCGTACGCAATCGGAACTTGAAATGACTAGCACCGAAATCTAACTACAGCGCCCTCTATTTCATCTGGTTGGCGTTTCCGATCATACATTCCTATGTTTTAATAAGCCTTTATTCAACTTGAGTGCCTTGTCCTCCAATCTTGAGATCGATTTCTTACCCACTTCCAATCGAGCTGCAACTTTGAAATTTAGCACAGTGATGGGTTTCCGGAGACAATGCAATATTATGCAAAAAAATTGGCAACCTAACGAAATGATATTAACATTTTAGCCCTATATTTGGGCGTTAAAGTTTGGAAGGTGGTAACCTCACGTTACGTAGGGTTGTAAATACTTCCGGCGTTGCACCGATGAATGACGTAGCTCGTGTTTCTACGCGTCTTGGGTTTACTTTCTATTAGAATTCGCCAACAACCAGAAGAGTAGATTTTTTTTTACTTCGTGTGCGCCAAACGTTTCGCACTCAAAGCAAAAAGAGGAAGTTGTGTAGATCGATTCTCTTTTTTTCTATTACATTGTTGAAAATAAATGTAAGTTATCACGTAATATATTACGGATTTATATTTCAGAACGTTAACGTCATTAAACCATTTTAAAAATGTAATTGTACATATTTATCTAATAATTTTAATATGTGTTTTATATTGGAGAATTCGGTAATTGAATTTGGTTTACTATGCCTAATATGTCGTGTGTATTCGTGTCAGCCGTCACTAAAAAGTAGAAAATAAAATAAATAATAAAAAAATAAGGTATAAGTTTTTATTCAAAATGCACTTTCAATGAGAAAATACGTTTACACATTATAATTTCGTCAAAATGAACTCACAAGTAAAAAATAAATTTTTTGATTACAATAAAATGCATGGCTCGAATAAAAGCGTGGGCGCCTTTACCTTCTAGGAATATTCCTTTGTTTAAGAAAATATACATAAAATATAAGGTGCTATATAAAGCACCCACGCTTTTTTTATAGTTTATCTTTATCGTAATCAGAAAAATTATTTTTTACTTTCGAGTTCATTTCGACGAAACTATAATATGTAAACGTATTTTCTCATTGAAAGTGGATTTTGAATAAAAGCTTATACCTTAACTTTTTTTTATTTTTCTTTCTTGTTTTTATGCTTTCTACTTCTTCAACAGTCTGTATATTGAAATTTTGAACTACTCTGTACATTCTTAATACTTTACCTCGTTTATGACATAAAAACAATGTTACATATATTTTGCTTGTTCCTATAATGATCGCAGCTCTTAAAACGTCACTCTTTTTAGATCCCATAACGCTATCATATTTTTAAATTAACACGTTCGCTGCCAAGACAAAAGTCTAAGATTCGATCCATTTATCTATTTAGACGGATCCATATCTGCTATCTCTTTACAACAGTAGAGAAGTTTAGTTTAGTTATATTAACGTTCCGTTTTGAAGCAACACGACGGCTATTTTGGGAAGGACCTCGTAATTTTGAACCGCGGTCAGATGACGAGGACGACACCTGAGCTGGCACCCCTTCTCCAAACTTCCGCACCACACCAACAGGAGGACGTTTGGCCACTACGTATCATTTAACGTGCAACAGGTCCCATACACGGCGGATCTTCAGTGGAATCGGGTTTCGAACATGGAACCCTCCGGCCCCAAAGCCGAGACCCTACCACTAGGCCACCGCTTCCTACAACAGTAGAGAAGGGGTTGTAATTGTGAATCGTGTTTGTGATTCACAGTAGTTGTGAATCGTATTTGATTCACTATCAGATTACCCTGCGTTGTCCGGTGATAGCAGGCCTTATCAAGACCTTGCGATGGAAAGGAAAAAGAAAATAATAATAATAAAAAACATGCGAGTACTTTGTTATATATGTGGTTTATAAACCACACTCGCGATTAAAGGGTTAAAAAGTAAAGAAGGGGTCATCTAATTACTTATTAAATGTGAAACAGAAGGGTAGTCAAAGTGTGTGATAGGCCGCCAATGTGTGAAAATATCTATACTTATAAAAGGCAATGTTTGTGTGTGTGCGTGTCTGCGTGCGATGTCCAGACGAATCTATCGCACTTACAACCTTGAAATTTGGCACACAGGTAATCGTAATGGTGACTGAATGCACCTCGAAGCCGAAATTTTGAAATTTAATCTAGAAAAATTTTTATTTAATGTTTTGTGTTGTTTTGTTTGATTTTTCGTACTAATTTCTCAATAGAATGGTTTCGAATAATTGTACGACAAAAATAGATACACCATCGGAAAGAGCACGCGATTTCCGTTCTAATGAAGTTAGTTTTGAATTTCTAACGTAATTTACTGAATTTTGAAAAATAGTCACTTTTATGGTAATTTTTAATAAAGATTTCTTTAAATTATCGCATCTGACGTTCTAACATCTCTATAATTTTCATTTTTTTTCAGCCTACAAATGGAACGTTTATGTCGGATTTAAAGCAAGAACTATTAAAATATCGTTTTTTGTTTTTTAAAAATTAATTTTTCCCTGATCGGTTCAAACAGTTTTTTCGTAGCGAAATTTAACAGCGAGAGATTCTCCGGACCATCCCACAATGCATTGTTGCAACGTAACCTTCTTCGCGGCAGGTGACGTCATTCGCAAAGAAAAATAAGCGGGAATATCAATGTGTATTTTTTGTTTTGATTTTGTTTTCAAAACTTTTTCGTGCCATTGTGGGCACTTTTTTTCACCCACTTTTTTGAAGTCCTGATTCCACGGGCAAGCCGTGCACGTACTGCTAGTAATACATATAAATAAGAATATGAGATTTACATTATAAAACAATAACCAGCGGGAGAGATCTCCCCTAAATTTCCTCGTATATTTTCCAAGTGGAGATTCGTCAAAATCTCGAGTTCGAATTTTTTGACGATTACAATACTTGCTCTTTGTATGCTTCGTATACGAGAAAGTGATAAAAACAACAACAAGCCCCCCTGAATTCAAATATCTGTTGCCACGTTAAAAAAATATTCCATTGGAGCAGGTGCGATAAAATAGGAAATGCAATGAATACAAAAGTGAAAATTCCGCTTTGGAGTTAAATTCCCAAGAAAACAATTTGTACTATCACGACCGTAACAAATTGAAAAGCGCGTGAATAAAAGATTTGCTGAAATAATGAGATCGGCTTGAATTTCATTTACAACAATAAAAACATTGTTACAATTCATGTTTGAAAACACTAGTAATATCCCGAAGTTTACAAACGTTGTGCGCAGATACACAGTATGGCACGTAGTATGAGATTATACAGACCGACAGACAGTCAACCCTTCGACGGATTTGGCCCAAAATGTAATACGGACCTACATCCGTGATAATAAAACTGCGTGCCAAATTTCATCCCTTTAGCTTTAATATCGTGATTAATCTTTAGCTAATATCTTGAGTTATCATGCTCACAGACAGACATGATTCCAAAATTGTGTTTTTCGGAATCGGGGAGGTCTAAAACGTGGAGATTCGTCAAAATCTTGATTTCGAATTTTTTGACGATTACAAAACTTTCTCTTTGTTTAGTTCGTATACGAGAAAGTAAACAGATTCTTGTATCTCAAAGTATTTGTTCTTCTGGTAGAAAATCGAAAATGTGTTGCGATGGGATTATCGGCAAATACATAGCCGCAAACAGGTACTCTTAGAAGAAAAGTATTTTATATAAAATCACCCAAAGTCAGCACAATATGCGATTTAATTTCCGTAAGAACATTGAACTTATTTTCATTTCATTACACCCAAAACAATTTTATTTTAAAATATTGAATATCTTATAACTTGTATCGTTTAATGATATTTTAACAACTATAATTTTGTTGCCATTTTTGCGTAAAATAAATTTCAAATAAACAAAAATAATACAGTGTATAACAATACTGTTTGTAACGATAAATCTACCTTTAACGATATATTCTTGGAGTCAGATCTGGTACTAGATTTCATCAAAATCGACAAGCGAGTCAATCGGCCTATTTGCTACCTGCATTTTGGAGACATTGCTCCGCCCTATCCTGAGAAACTGTGTTAGGGCTCATTTACCCCTCCTATACTTCAAGTGGGTTAATGAGGAACATGTGTAACAAATTTCATGAAAATCCCTTTAGTCGTTCGGAAGTGATGCTGGAAAAAACATACATACATTGAATTTTATATATAAAGATATGGTGATCAACAGGTTAAAACCAATTTTCAGTGAACAGAAATCAACTAAGTAACACGCAAAGAGGTCACGCACGATCAACGGGTTAAAAACAAAAAATCAGAAAACAGAAATCAACTAAGTAACGCATAAGAAGGTCACATACGATCAATATGTTGAAAACAAAAATTTAGATAAAGGTCACGCACTATCAACGGGTTAAAAACAAAAATCAATTAAGGAACGCACGAAAAAGGTCACGTATGATCAACGGGTTAAAAAAAATTCAGGAGAACAGAAATCAACTAAGTAGCGCACAAAAAGGTCACATACGATCAATGGGTTGAGAACAAAAATTTAGAAAAAGTTCACGTACCATCAACGGGTTGAAAACAAAAATTCAGAGAACAGAAATCAACTAAGTAACGCACAAAAAGATCACTTAGTTAGTGCCAGAATCTACTTCCAACAGCCGTTTATATTATAACAGCTCGGATTTCTCACAATCGATTTTTATTCGAATCTCGTTGCTTGGCGAGTTTTCTGTTGATCCTACAAAACTGACCCATACCGCGGTTTCTTCACATGTTTATTCGAGTATTTGTCATTCGAACATGTCCTTGTTATCGAACATAAAAATAGTTAGCAGAAGTATTTTTTGCCAATTTGTTCGCTGTCAGAACAGTTAACCCGACAAATAAAAGATTGGGCAGCAAAACTCCAGAAATACAACACGGTCTTCCAGGCAGAATTAATGGCAGCCAATGACGCAGCTAAATTCGCAGCAGGACAAGACAATAGCGAAATAATAGTTATACACATAGACAATCAAGCATACATAATCTCTTCTGCAAATCCAAGGACACCAAACGCAATAGCCATAAACATAAACAATATTCTCCTCCAGCATCCAAACATAAAATTAACTTGGATTAAAGCCCATGCCGGTTATGAGGGCAACGAGTACGCCGATATGTTAGCAAAACAAGCAGCAGAAAATAGCGAGAACAACCAAACAATAGATATTCCTAAATGCCATGTCAAAAGCTTCCTAAAGGAAAAAATGATGCATGCCTGGCAGACTGACTGGAATGCAGGAAGAATTGTCTATGAAATTCTCCCCACAGTCAAACAACGTTTTACCCCTGGAAGCGAGAAGATTATATCTTCTTCACAGGCCATGGCCCCTTTGGCGAATTCAGAAAAAGATTCCGGCTCTTCCAAACACCAGACTGCGCCTGTGGAATGTACGGCTCCCCCATTCATTATGCCACAGAATGCGATCTGACGGCATCCTGGCACCTCAAGAAACCTCCCCCCCCCCAATACGGAGAACAATGGTATAAAAGTGTAGCAGCCAACGTCCAATCATGCGATAGAATCCACCAGATCATAAGACATATTGACAACAATTGCGACCTCTTTGCACCAGCATAACCAGAGCAGCAATACACGACAGATAGCCAACTAAGCCAATCCGGAACAACTCTCAAGCATCCCATCTCCTACATCAATACCAAGACCCACCTACAAATGGGCAAGGAAATCAACACGCCCAAAAAGAATGAAGACAACATCCTGTTCAAACATCATCTCCAAGACATCCTCTGCAAGATCACATAAGGTCACAACAACATCACCTAACAACAACTCCAACTACACACCCAGTGTAGAAGACAACGTCACATCAAACAAACAGTGAACTTTTGCAATCCAAATGAGCAGAGGACAGTCCTACCAGATGCATATGTTTAATTCTCCAATCCCTGTTCAATCTTATATTTCAACATCCCATAATCGCTCAAGACCATGGCATCATGAAAATAACAACACACACATAAGGATTCCATACTATAACACTAACACAACTCGAACGGCCTCACTCATATGCCGTGGAGGCTGCAACTGTAGTCAGCATGTAAACCATCTGAAACATTCATCTTGTTTTCTTTTATTTTTTATTTGTATGCATATATATATATATATATATATATATATATGTATATATTCTTTTTATGTTTTATTTTAATTATCATGTCTTGAAATTTATGATTATAGTATTCCTATTGTAACATGAAACTGCAGCATTCAATAAAATACACACTAAAAGGAAACCATGTTGTTACAATTACACAACCCGAACGGCCTCACTTGTTTGTTATGGAGGCTGCAACTCTAGACAGCATGTAAGACATCTGTTAAAATCTTTCTGTATGTTTCTGTTATATAAATGTTTGTACTCTCTTTAAAATTTAAATAAAGTTATTCGGAGTGCGGTGTCCTTCGCGGAGCGCGAATGTGGCCCTGTGGGGGTTTTGGCTAGCTTCCACTGCACGTCCATCCAAACCGCTAATAGAGAGTCACAATGACTCTAGACACGGGGACGTGTTAGTGGTGTTATATCAGAACAGTTAATTTATTTATCAAATACGGTGATTCATTTAAATAAAAATTTTGCAAGATATTATAGCGCTCTTTGGGTATGACTTGATTCATCTTATTTGTTATATTGATTAGTTGTATTGCATTCTTTTCCTTCTTTTATTTAACTATGCAAAAACTAATGGAGAATATACAGGGTGTCCAACAAAGGACTCCCTCATTTTAAAATTAAAATAACTCAGCAGCGAGATCGATAGAAGAGAAGCGAGACCGTATATGCTTGGTCTGAAGCCGTAAAATCTGATGCAAAGGTTTAAAGTAATTTTATAAATGTTTGCCCGACAGGGTGGCGCGCAGGTTGTAATCGCAGTTCAAGTCGATAAGAATCATAAATTTATGTAGGCGCGAAAATGCTATTTTGATCGTGTGATGTGATTGACTGATTCTTGAAATGACAGTTTGCAACTCTTCTCAATCTGAACTGCGTACAACCTGCAGCCCACCTATGTGGCATATAACTAATTGAACCAACTGCATCAGAATTGCGACTCAATTAAGCACTATCACTAGTTTCGACTAACTATTCAGTGTGAGCCACGTTATTTAATTTTAAAATGAGGGAGTCCTTTGTTGGACACCCTGTATGACTTGTAATTCTGATAAATTTCAACTCGCAAAAAGATGTGATACTTAAATAATCGAAAAAGTAATGATTGAAGTCAAAAATGGCAAAAACAGACTTCTTAAACATACAAGCAAGTGCTAATTTGGTGAAAAAAGATTAGAAATTGCAATTTCCAAAGTGCGAGAAAATGAAAAATAAACGCTAAAAGCTTTTAAAATTAGGTTACATTCACGTGGTATTAAACATGACATCTTCAAAGTAAACTGCATTATTGCGTCACGATTTTAAAGAAAAAAAAATTAGAAACATGAAAACATTAGTCGCCTATGACAAAATATATTATTGCAAAAATTATTTATTTTAACTATATAAAATATATAATTGTATAGAATTCAAACTAGCATAATGACAATACGGGAAGAAGAAAAGAACGAAATTTCGTAAATATTTTTAGAGAAAGAGATAAACGTATTTAAAGGATTTGTAATGATGATTTTTTTTAAACCTTCGTTGAGAATAAATGTTAAAAATCATCGGAGGAGGTCACTTTTCCACTGAAAACTGCACATTCATATTCATTCAATTATCACAGGAAACAGGGGTATTTTTGCACTGTATTGTAGTTTAGACGAAATTTATTATCTGATGGATTTTAACACTTTATTGAAACTAAAGTATGTGAATGATTTTATTATTATTTTTTATCTTTCTTCCCTCTACTCATTCGTTTAGCAAATTTATATAAATTTTCGTTGCATTTCAGCAAAAACGTTCATCCCTTTTAGGACAATTTATTTAGCCTTCATAGCAATACAATTAAAGATTCTTTGATTCTTTCAGCCGTAATCGACCCATCAAATGGAATACCTTGAAATAAATTTTAGCTTACATCCATTTCTTTTCGAAACATGCAACTAAATTATAAATACAGTGAATTCTCTTACTACGTTCTTCATGATAAATTGTGAGCCACGCGCCAGTGATAACTGCTTTGTTCGGAGCGCATGGACTCTGAGGCCCTCCATCTCCGATACGTATAGCTATACACCGTTGGACCTAATTAGAATTTGATTTAAACCCAGATGTTAATTTCACTGAATGGGGATTTTAATTTGCAAGGGAAGATTGTATTAATCACATAACACACGCATCATATCTGAAATCGCGTTATACGGGCCGTGCATCATCGGACGAATTTAAGTAAGTTCAAACATGTTTCTAATTTGTACTTGAGTATATCTAAGAGTTTTCTGTTTTGTTTATTTTGGCTTAACAGACCGTTTTCCTGTAACCCTCCGATTTAAGAAATCAATCCGTTTGGATACTGCAGGGGTGTGATGGAGCAGGAACGCCGTTCCGGTACCTGCTTTTTTTAAAACGAGAAATAAAAAAATTGTAAAAACGTCCTTAAAACAGCTCGATTTTTGTCACCCGGATTAGGGCGTGCCGGCACTGGTTATCTTGCGACCACACCACTGGGATACTGTCTCAAGTGCCAAATTCGAACCAGTTCCTTCTTTAGCACTCAGCAGAAGTGCCCCGAAAGTAACTTTACCAACCGGGCAAAGCTCCCGGTCGCCACCACACCAACATTGTTTAAAAAATTCTATAATGTTTACATCCTAAATGTCAAACAAACTTTTACCTAGAAAGATGCATTTTTACCTGATGATATGACTTAATAACATTATGGATACAATTTTTAAACCTCAGCTATATCTGAGATGTTTTATAGAAATTAAAGTAATATATTCAACAAATTTTTAAAAAAAATATGACTTTATTTCTCTAGAATATTTATTTCCGAAATATTTTTTTCTCTTCACATTCCTGCTTTGGCGCCAACCTGGTTTTTCGCGCCACGGGCAGTTGCCCGGGTCTTATCTGAGTTCAGAGCGTTGAATTCTGTGTTCTTTCAGTTCATTTATTTTTTTTTTAGTTTTACTAAAAAAAGAATTTTTACTAGAAAGAGACTAAAAAACCGCCTCTTAAAACAGATAGTACAGTAATTAGCTAAATCGTTTGGTTAAAAAAATTAATTGCCAAACAAGCCTTAGAATTCGCCAAAGAGAGTGACAAAGATAAATTATGGCAGCCTTTCCACGAAATGAGGTTCTTGTTTTAAGTAAACGTTGAGAACCACAGCAAGAGGAATAAATTTAATATTTTCAAAGTAGTCTTAAGCCATTAAGTAACATTAAAAAACTCCACTTTAAACATTAAGTTTTGAAGATTGCCACTGACGCAACATTACCCGGAAAGCCTATCTGTATAGCGAAAATTCTACATTACTCCAAATAAATAAAACAGAAACATCTTCCGTTACTAATGAGTGGTTACATTTTTAAAACTATTAGCTTCACTTTTCATATACAGTGGCTCCCAAAAATGTTCGTACACTTACGATTTTCATTAAAGTAGGGCTCTATCCATTAATTAAAATTAATAGTTCAGAATAGGTATTTAGTAATAAGATCTATAATCTATTCTCAACAACCCTACATGAAATATTTTAAAAACAATGTAAAAATTTATTTTTAAGAAATCAATAATCAAAAAGTAACAAAAACTTTATCTCACAAAAGTCTTCGTAGACTGAAATATTTTCGGATAAATTCATAATTTAAATTATAGTCTGTCGCTTTATTTTTATTTTTGCATTGTGGCGGCATTTAAAAAATCGTTTGACTTTAATTTTTGCTTGCTTACACCGTAATATTCTATTTATTATTTAAAAATGATTCGTAGTCGTAAAGAAACAATCAGCATTCGAAAATTGATTATTTTTCATCATAATAGTGGTAAATCAATTCGGAATATCGCTAAATTAGTTAATTTATCCCATTCTGCAGTGCAATATGTGATAAAACGCTTTAAAGAAGAAAATCGGATCGAAAACAAGGTGAGAGAAGGTCGACCGGCAAAGTTAACAAAACATGATTAGATATTTATAATTAGAAAATTTGTGAAAAATCCACGTTTGAGTGCTTTAAAAGTTTCTGCAGAATTTAATGAAAAAATTTCTACTTCTCTCTCTCTCAATTTCATCTGAAACTGTTCGACGAGTTCTCAGAGAAGCTGAATTAAATGGGTGTTCCGCCGGTAGAAATTTTTTTGTTAGTGCGAAAAACAGAAAGATTAGGCTTTCCTTCGCAAAATCAACGTTAAATAAACCCGAAACGTATTAGAATAATATCTTATTTTCAAATGAAAGCAAATTTAACATTGTTGGTTCCGATGGACGTTCAATGGTATGGAGAAGAAAGGATGAGGAACTTTATCCCAAGAACTTAGTTGGAACAGTTAAGTATGGCGGTGGAGGTGTCCTTGTGTGGGTGTGCGTGTCAGCATCAGGACTAGGTAATTTGGTATTTTTTGATGGAATAATGAATCATGCTCTTTATTTAAATATTTTAAGAGACAATTTAAAACTATCAGCCCAAAATTTGGGTATTGAAACAATTTTGCTTTTTATCAAGATAATGATCCTAAGCACAGGTTCTCAACGTTCGCCTCTGGTGTCTCTATAATTGTCCACAAAATTTGAAAACACCACCTCAATCGCCAGATTTAAACCCAATAGAACATATTTGGAGAGAACTGGAGGTTAGAGTACGAAAACGCGACATTAAAACGAAAAGCGAACTAAAAACAGTAATGATGGAGGAATGGATGAACATTGATGCAGAAATTACAAAAAAAACTTGTGAAATCTATTCCCAAACGCTTAAAAGCTGTTGTGGATGCTAAAGGATATCCTACTAAATATTAATTGAACGAAAAATTATAATATTTACTAATATGTAGAGATTTTTTTAAAGTGTACGAAGACTTTTGTGAGATAAAGTTTTTGTTACTTTTTGATTACTGGTTTCTTAAAAATAAAGTTTTACTGTTTTTAAAATATTTCATGTAGTTCTGTTAAGAATAGATTATAGATCTTATTATTAAATACCTATTCTGAAATATTAATTTTAATTAATGGATAGAGTCCTATTTCATTGCAAATCGTAAGTGCACGAACACTTTTGGGAGCCACTGTATAAGCAACAGACAACTGCATGACATTTGCATTTGGAAAGAAATGAAATAATAATAGAAACATAAGACAGGTGCAGTTCGGGTCCGCGCCGTAGGTTTTTCGTGAACACGTCGGGATAAAATTATAAAATAAGTGCTTCCTATTAATAGGTAATTTAATTATCAATATCTTTAA
>BGPR01004397.1:92777-113113 GCA_013235015.1 Araneus ventricosus | reverse complement strand
CTTTCAGCTAAGTATTGAGCAGTATTGTAAGATATTTTTGGAGAGCTGAACTTACCCTCGCCTCAAAAAAGTACTTTTTAACGTTTCTAGGACCAACGTTCTTTAAAACAAAGTAACGTGTTAAATTTTCAGCAAGTTGACAGTGTTTGTATTTCAGTGGACAATAATTACTTTTTTACTGTTTTTTGAAAGTTTGCTTACGTTTTTTATGCTGTTATTTCAATCTACTGCTAATAGATGGTGGCTTGAAAATAATCAACTTTTCAACATGCTATATTTCGAAGTAGTGCAGGAATCGATTCATGATAATTAAAAAACAATTCAAATTCCGGACAAGTTAACCCAAGTCTACTTTGTCATCTAGCAAAGCGTGTAGGACATTTAGCTCCTCCTATTTTAATAGTCGTTCAGATACCCGGAAAAAACACATAGTGTTTTTTTATTTGAACTAACTGTATTATACTGCCTCTATTTCGTGTAACACGACAAATGATTACTTATTTAATTAACAACATAATTTTTATTCAAGCCTTTCCATTCTTTTCAAATAAATAATTTTATTATTAAACCCGTTTATAGGTGTCCTTCAATGTGCGTTATTTTAATGGACATATTTGTTAATTTTTTGAGTTTATTTTATAGAAACGCATTTTATTTATGCCGTTGACTCATTTTTATTTCTTCCAGAAATTCGTTTTACTTTTTTCAGCTAAATAATATTTTATACAAGTTCCGCTATAATTATGATGCTATATAAAAATGGTTTAATTTTTACTTAATTATTGTAATTCAGTTTTAGATTTAATACAGCTGTGCTGAGTAGTAATTTGCTTTAACATTTCTCGCATGACTTAAGATTTCCCCTTGATTCTGACCCCAAATGCCATCGAGAGTTGTTTATGACAAGTAGATACTTGTTTTTTTGTATGTATGAAGAAAGTTGGATTTCTTTTCCTTTCCTTACATCTTTAATGTGTCATGTTTTTCCTCTAGGCTCATTTTGTGCACAAAGACTCAGATAACGGAATTGCTGTCGTGGGAGTTCTTGTTCAAGTAAGATTATTTTTTGATGTTTTAAGGAAATTTTAATTCGAGGATCAGTCAAAAACTGCACTGCTTGAGAAACCAAAACAGGTTCGAAATCTTACAATAATGATGTATGTGCACTAAAATTCCATAAAAAAAAAATCTACTTCACTGAACATTCTCAATAGCGACAACCTTGGATTGAGTCCCCGGCCTCGTTAATTCGACCAATTTCGCCACTTTTTTTGGCCAAGTATTGCTAAACCATTAGAAGGTTGCAAGTTTAAAATAGTATTTTTGATCTGTATGCGCTTCAGTGAGCATGGCGCCTCAAGAATATGGTAAAATACCTATTATAGGGGGATGGATATTTTATTTTTGGCGATATCATACTGCGTTTACGATTCTGAAAAATTTTATATAGGAATTCGTGAGAAAGTTGTACAAAAGTATTGGAAATCAAAATGAGGTTTTTTGTTTTATAGCCCTGTCCAATATTCCAGTATATGCAGTATTAAAAACTGAAACCAGCGGGAGTGGCCTCCCCGAAACTTTCTCGCATACGACCAGTAACGTGGGGTGGGTGAACACCCAGTGGGTAGGTAAATATTTATGGAGTATTTACCCAAGGCCTGGTTTTTTGAGAAAAAAAATTATGAATGGGGATTTACAATGAAACATATAAAATTTATGAATTCCCAAAAACTTAATATTTTGCAAAAAAATGGCGTGTGTTCGCAACTTTAACGCGCGCTGAGGTACCACAACTTTATTTAACGTTTTTAAGTACGAAATCTTACTATAGATATCACACAAGATTTCACCATACCTCTGGTTAATCACAGGCTTCCATCTGGAGAATAGCTTCGTTTTAGGGAGTAGACCACCAAGGTCAAAAGACAACCATAGTAATTTAAGTAGAATAAGCGAAACGCTCGCCAACATACAGTCGCAATGTGCGGTTTGGGCCAAATATGCAATTTGAACACCTTTTTAAAACGGATTGAAAAGAAAATTGGACACAAATCTACAATTAAGGTTAAAAAGTCAGATACCAAATTTCATATACCTAAGTAATTATCTTAAAGAGTTATTGTGTTCACATGTTTGCGATAATACAGTCCGACAGACAGTCAAACCTTTGACGGATTTGGCGCAAAACTTTATACGGACCTACATTCATGATGATAAAACTGTGTGCCACATTTTATCCATCTAACTATTCAAGAGTTTGAGTTATAGTGTTCACATGACCATGGACATACAGACAAACAGACTTCCCTTGGACGGAATATGTCCCAAATTTGGAAGAGACCTACAACTGATGTGTCATGATCACTTACCAAATTTCATCCCCGTAGCTCTAATAGTTTTCGAGTTATCGTGTTCACGGACAGACAGACATAATTCCAAAACTGTGTTTTTCAGACTCAGGGAGGTCTAAAACGTGGAGATTCGTCAAAATCTCGAGTTCTAATTTTTTGACGATTACAATACTTTCTCTTTGTATATACTTCGTATATGAGAAAGTAAAAAGTAGTGGTTGCGATGCGTGAAAACAAGCCTCATGTCGCGATAGAAATTCTTATTTTACTGGATAACTCAGATAGTAGACACATGGTGATAGAATAATTGGATGATTATGAAATAATCATTAAATCTTTAGCTCGGAGAAAAAATATTGACAGATAAATATTCGTTGGTACATGGAATTTAATGATATTAAAATCACATCTTTAAAATGATGTTCCCAATGATAAATGTACTGAAGTTCCGCAGAATGTATCTGAGCAGAGCGGCGTGGATTTCGTAGCATCGCTACTCTATACCCTTTCCACATTTTCTGGAGTGTGCATCTTATGTGGATTACCAGGTGGTTCTGTTTTAATTTATGAACCTCCTAGAACGAAGAATAAAACAACGTAGCATTTTTTTAGGGGATGGAACACAGACATTTCGGTAGATTTTTAATCAGAGAAGAAATTTATCCTGTAACGTAATAATTGTTTCACCACTCTTGACAAAACAATCATGTAAAAAATTCGCTATTCTGACGTCCACGACTGTGTGACGCCGACTGAAATGCAAATGCAATGAACAATGGAGTAGAATATCCCCACTCGCGCACTTATTCCTGTCTCCAAAGCTGAGCATGCTCTGTTTAAAAAGTACCCAGTTTATCTGCCTCATCCTGTACCTCTCTACAATTCACATTCTTTCAGATCGAGGGTGACAAACTCAAACGCTATCAGGAGCCAAATAATATAGGTCTAAACTTATGTTGGTCACAAAAAAATATTCATTCTTTTGTAGGTTTATTCCGGAAACACACGGTATGAAAAAAAAATTGTAAATTTGATGTTTTCTTCTTAACTCCTGGCATCTCTTCTCTGCCACTAACTTTCATATTTCAAGGGACAGCCTGTCCGCAGACATTAATTTTTAAACTGATTGTTATATTGTGAGCTATAAGTGATGGTTTTTTTCCCTTCTTCGTTTCCTTGGTGCAAGATTGTCGCATCCACAAGTGCCTACGTGCAGAAGGACAGAGTCAAGGGTGACTTTCTCCCTCATTACGAGCGGGGGACGGTATAAGGCCACTCTAAAATAACGACTGGCAACAAGTGTAACCAATCAGACGTTGTTTTTCTATGACGCAAGGCCAGGATGTAGAGAGGGGTGAGATCCCTTCACTTGAAGAAAATATATTTTTTTCTTCGAGACGCGCTGCTGGATGATATTGAAGAAAGAAAAAATGGTGCCCATATCTCGTTCCTGTGGGGACTGTTCGAATTGCTTTACTTTTGTTCAGCCTTTGCACGAAAATGCTCGTTCGTGTAATGTCCCCTGTCTGGATTAGTAGAATAAGGAGTGGACTTGTGTGATGGATAAGAATTCACCATTCGGAGATTGCAGGGACCGTGCAGATTTTCAAACAGATAAGAGTCTTTCCTTTATCTTTATATATTTTTTTACGTATTTCATGGCGGACAATATAAATCAATAATTGGATCCAATTCTTTCCCCTTTTGATAAAAAAAAAGGAAACTTGAGGACTATTTAAAAAAATCTCTCGGACTTTTGAGTTCCCAAGTAAATTCAATATGTATTATTTCTACATTATGTTCGCGAATGTTGATCAACATTAATTGTTTTAAAAAAAGGGGGCCCTGATAATCTGTAATCTAGATATATATATATGAAAGCTAATGTCAATGACTGTTTTTTCATGTACCAATATAAATAAATCTTTCAGTTCTTTTTTTAGGAGTAATTTATCGCATTCATGTCTGACATTATTCACTCTTCTATTTTATATTTATGCATGATATCTTTTTTTTTAATTTTTTTGGTAAAAAGGATATTTAAAATATATACGAACAAATTAATTTAACAAATGCAATTTTTGAATCTACTGAACTACAGTTTTATATATTTAAGTGTTTATATATTATATTATATATTATCAAGTTAACAATTTATGTGTTTTATGTATCAAGTTAACTATATAATATCAATTAAACAATATAACAATTTAGGTATATATAATATTATATTATATATAATATCAAGTTAACAATTTATGTGTTTATATATCAATTCATCAAGTAAACCAATTTATCAAGTAAACAATATAACACTGATGCAAGTTGAATGTCAGTAATTCTGGATGTGATGGGGGACTCATTTCCATTCAAAAGTAAAAAATAATTGTTCTCAACAATTACCACTTTCAAGCATGGAAATAATGTCATACTCAAATTTGCGAATGTTTTCAAACCAGACAAACAAATATTTCTAAACTGTAGGCCTCTCAACTTCATTGAATTTTGACTTCAAATCTAAATACCAATGGATTTCGTTCTCCCAAATCTAAATACCACTGGATTTCGATTTCCCAAATCTAAATACCATGGAATTTTGACTTCAAATCTAAATACCAATGGATTTTGATTTCCCAAATCTAAATACCAATGGATTTTGATTTTGCAAATCTAAATACCAATGGATTTTGATTTGCCAAATCTAAATACCAATGGATTTTTTCCAAATCTAAATACCACTGGATTTCGATTTCCTCCATTTGCTTACTATTTTATTCTAGGCTGCTTAGATATCCACTGCTATTGGTGGGGGAAATGGTGCGTCGATATAATAAGACTAGTAATTAGTCATTTGCTAATGTGGATGTACGTTATTAATAATTACGTACAATCAAGTATATAAAAAATATTAAGCTACGAAATTTTTGTGAAATGCTGTCATGTTTTCCAGGTCGCAAAGATACTTGTGAGCTACATTCATCCCGCGAGTTTGACTCCCTTTTTCAGACTCTTTTAAGCAACATTCAACAGTGTTCGTAATGGTTAATTTCTTGTCACATTTCAGATGGTGAATCAAGATAACCAAGCATTCAAGCCAATCGTCGATGTTTTATCCGACGTTCTGTACAAAGACGAGTCCAGCCGTTTAAGATCGTCCCTCAATTTGAACCAACTTCTGCCCGAAAATCCGGCCTCTTATTACGAGTACACTGGATCTCTCACAACACCCATGTGCACTGAAGGTGTCGCTTGGTTCGTTCTGCAAAGCAAACAAACCATTGGACGGAACCAAGTGTGTGTTTTCTTCGTTTTTATTATGCACTTTAATTCAATTTGGTTTTCTACACGTTTGTGAACTGAAAAAAAATCATGTTTACAAACAACAGAATGTAACTCATTTTCCACTCACTGCTCGATGTGCGAAAGTTTCGAAATTTTTTTTGTGTATTTCCGTTCACCATTTTAAAACATTTCCTTACCTTAATTATCTGTTAATAGATTATTAACACATCATCTGCCAAAACTCTGTTATTTCACTTTTTCGAAAAGAAATTACATTACTTTGATAACATGAATGAAAAATTCCATTTTTGAATTTTTTTAAAATTAAACTGATTAATTAACTTTTAATTAGAATTAATTATCTTAGCAATTAGAAAAATGATTTTTATTGGATTTGTATCTTTTATAGCAGTAAGCTCAACATTCAGATGCAACAACCAGACCAAAGGTTGCACTGTTTAGGTGCCCACAACCCACATCCACCGACTCACCCATAGGTTTAGTCTGCAGGAATGGAAGGAGGCACTGTTTAGATGCCCACAACCCACGTCCACCGACTCACCCATAGGTTTAGTCTACAGGAATGGACGGGTGCACTGTTTAGGTGCCCACAACCCACGTCCACCGACTCACCCATAGGGTTTAGTCTACAGGAATGGACGGGTGCACTGTTCAGGCGAAAATAAATAAATAAAAAAAAACGGAGGCCCCCAAAAGGGACAATGGTAGATATTGGATAAAATTAAATTTTTATTCAGTACTCGTGGCATCACCTGAGGGTGAATTTAAGAAAAAATTCCTTTCAGCAGCATTTTATGACATTTGTAATAATGAGTTATAAGTCTAACTTTAAAAGTAAGAAATAATTAAAATACAAAATATCTATTTTTTAACACAGCGATAACAGTGTGTTTTTAATATAACTTGACTTGTTTCATATTTGTGAAGATGGAATTTCGCAACTGAATTTTCGCTCACTTTCTGATATGCTAGACTTCGGAAATAAATTATTCAAAATTGTGAATTCTTAGAAACAAAAGAACATTTAATATTTATAGGATTTAATTATCATTTAAAAAGTAATGTTATAGTAAAACTTCGATTAGCCATCACTCGTTTGATCGTCAATTTCTGTTATCCGTCATCGTCAGATTTTATATTCGTCAACCTAGGTGTACACTATTGTAAAACTTTAATTGAAGTATTGCAGTAGTACTTTTATTGAAGTTTGTATTGATCGTTTTGTAAAATTAAATACAACCTGTATGTATTATTCACTTTTAAGGGGACGTACGACTGTTACACTTGGAAAATTTTCGATTTTATTAAAAAGATATGTATTATACCAGAGTTTTTTCTAAACAGTTTAAAACAATCCGCGTTAAAAAATTCCCATAATTATATAAGTTATGAAGGAAAATGCATCGGCTCTTCAACGTAAACATTGAATATGGCCATATCTTTAAAGCGCTACATCTCAAAATGTGTTTTTTTAGTATTTGGTGCACGATTTCTCAAGAACTATTGAATGTATTTATATAAATTTTTTACCGAATATGTATTTTGCTATGTTCTACAAATTGAACCACACTTTTGTACATATTTCTCCAAAGAAGTTTTTTAATCGGGTAGAGAGAAAAGAGTTGAAAATTTAACTATGTTTAACATTTTTATTTAAAATTGGTATATAAAATAGAAATTAAATTTAAATGTTAATAAATTGTGGTTTAGTTTCTTAAACAGACTGTGTTTGGATTACTTAGAAACTCAAAATATTGTGTTCAGATAAATATTTGATCCGTAATCATGCGGGCAAAGTGACTATCTCATTTTCTCTCCAAAAATTATACCCGTATTTATTACTCTCTCGAATAAATACATACCAATATGAAGGTTTGAAAATGTGCTTACTATAAGAGAAAGAGCAGATATTTTTGTAGGAAAAAAGTGAGCTTGGGAGTTGCATTGCTTCAGAGATATAATGTATCGAATTTGACAGTTTTCCACCATTTTTTCGAGGTTTAAGAGTCGTATGTCCCCTTAAAGGATTTTAGTTTTCTTTTCTTCCCAAAAAAAAGTCAGTGAAATTTTTTCGAGGTTTAAGAGTCCTATGTCCCCTTAAAGGATTTTAGTTTTCTTTTCACTGACAGCAGTGAAATGCCTCTACTGGATAAACAGGGTGATTATAAAAAAAACTTTGCCGATATATGACCCCCTAGAGAGCATACCGTCATAGGGAGTGGAATAAAATTTTGCATGCAGTTATTATACGGTATGCGCTCAAGAATGATGCGCGAAACAATAGCCCAGCTCTCACAGTTACGGCTGCCTAGAAAAAATTTCGAAATTTTCAAATGGCAACACCTACCTTTTTTCACGGAAACGTCATTCTCATAGCAAAAAACTTAAAATGGTGTTGGAACGGTACTTTTAGGGCAAAAATCAGTGGCGCTAGGCAGAGAAAAAAAAGCTTTTCTAGTTATCTTACTCTTAGTTATTGTCGCTTTTCTCCTCGTCGCTGTCTAACGCTGCCATTTTTCGCTTTAAAAACATCGTTCCAGCTCCAGTTTATATGTTTTACTGTGATGATCACGTTTCAGTGGAAAAAAGTAGGTGTTGTCTTTTGAAAATTTCGAAATTTCGTTACTGTAACCGCAATTGTGATTGCTGGGTTATAGTTTTGAGCATAATTCTTGAGTGCATACTGTATAACACTTAAATACAAGATTTTATTCCGTTCCCTGTAACGGTATGCTCGCTAGGGGGCCATATACAGACAAAGTTTTTTCACAATCAATAACAATGTATTAAGAAATTTCTGTTAACCATCTATTCGGTTATCTGTCCTAGCCTTGGTTCGGACGGTGATGATTAATCGAAGTTTTACTGCAAATAAACTTTGATTATATGTAAGAGACTTCATCTAATAGGTAATTTGAAGGGGAAAATATGGTGGAGGTAGTGAATTTTTCTTTCCATATTGCTCCGAGAAAAATGAAACTATATTCGCTTGTCGCGGGCATGAGACAGGAATTTTTTAAAGACTTTTCAATATTCTATTATTTAAGGTTTCTAATAACGTTTTTGCTGTTTCAGCTCAACTCCTTCTTGAAAGTATATTCAGTGGAAGAAGAAGACCGAAGCAGTGATTGTCTGCTTGCACCGAACAACAGACCTATACAGAATCTGAACGGCCGAGTCATCTATGCGTCACCATAAATTCTCTTATACAATTATTTCATTTTTTAAAAAATGGTTCAATGAACTATATGATAATTTTGTGTTTTGTCAAATACGTTATAATGAAATGAACCTTTGTGGATGATTTCTTTCGTGAAAAAAATTGAATTTTGTCGCAATCATCACTATATCGTCACTGAAAAATTAAAAGGTCGTATATCGAAAATTCGATCGGGTTAAAATTCACTAGTTGGTACCTCGTCATCTCGCCAAAGGATGCCAACTCGCCAATGCCAAAAATGAAATTGACAGCTAAAGTAAAAACATTCAATAAAAAGGTCACAGTTAAAGATTAATCGATTAAACCCTTTTCGCATTTCTATTTTTACCAAAAAATTCATCGATTTTTTTTCTTTTCTAACCTTGAAGGTTGTGTTTGCTCTACAAGGTTCATGTTACTACAAGGTTTACCATATCATATAACTCAGCAGGCATCTTGGTTTTTAGCACTGGCAGCTTGTTTTCCGTTGGCGATGTAAAGTGGCACCGATTAGTGCTTTAAACCCATCTGCATATTTTGATATGCGACTTTTTGCACTTTCAGCGATTTTCGCATTCAAATAAATCATTTTTGAATTAATTCAATTGTATTTATTATTTAATTACGGCTTTAGACGAAAGGGAAAAACACAACATTTGGTTCTTATAACACATTTGAGGGATATTAAAAACTGATAACATCTTATCTGAAAAATCATTTCTCATGAATAATAAATACACTTTAGTTTATGATTTACTTTTCTTGAATTATTTCACTTGAAGAAGAAACATTTTCTACTTTTGGAAATAACAGAAACAGAACACTCAACCGGACACTTCGAGTATTATATTTTTACTAGAAAGTCACCCGTCATGGTATGGCGGGTGCAAATTGCCTCTTCATTCGAGAGATTTATTTAAATAGATATATATGCGAGAGAAATGTTAAATATTGATTGAAAACAAGTAAAATAAACATATGTTTTATGACAGGAAATATTTTTTTTATTTATATATTTCTTTAATCAAAAAACCTCTTGGTAAACAACATTCAGTGTGAAGTATTTTTCGTTGTTTAACAATTTTCCTTGAACTTCGGATGTCTTTGTGTAAATTTTAACGTTGCCAAAAAATATCGAATTATATCATCAAAATTGCACTAAATAATTAGATGCATCGTGGCGTCCAAACTATACCACGCGCATGATATACCACTGACGTGATTTACTACCTTCTATTAAAAAACGGAAATTAATTTGAAATATAGGATTAATATAATTTAAAATTTCTCGGAAACTATTGATCATAGCGAGATAAATTTTATGCCAATCGATAGCAAATTTTATTTCACTATTTTAGAGCAATTAAATTTGAAATTGGAAAGGCAATTACTCTTTTTAATTTAAAATTACTGAAATTTGTGTTCTCTAACAATGAAATAATGCTGTTTAACGCCTAGCAGTGCTATGGCGCGAGTGTTATTGTTGGTGACGTCAGAGCGTTACCGAGAGATCTGGGCTATTATATTAATAATAAGAGCAGTTTAACAAAGAATATACACTATAACCTAAAGTATCCGAACAGGCTGGACAAACTGCCCTTGAACTTTGACCATGTAAAGAATATTCTTGAGTAGACATTTTATAGTGAAGATTCAGGTCTGAAGACATTTAAGGGACCGAACAGAAACTGATGAAGAAGAAAGTGAATTACGCTCACCTCGTTAGTCATAAAAGCTGATAACGATTCGCAACTTTCATCAATGGTTTTGTTTGCTCTCTGCAATAATCATATGCACTTTAGCAAAAAAAGCACTTATGTTTGGGAACATATAAGGCTTCTTTAAGAATTCCCGAATTCTTTTGCTTATAACATGTAGAGTTTTCAACCAAAATATACAAAGCTTACATAATACATGACAATATAATACCGAAATATTATATTATAATTCGAAGTAAATACGTCGAATATTCGACTAAATATGGGTATTTGTAGTAAATAATTTTTTACTGCGCATTTTCGAAACACAGCTTTAGTAAAACCAGATATATAAGGAAATTTATATAAAAAAATCCAGTAAAATGTCGCCAGTGTTCAGACAGATATTAGCATTATAGAGAGCTGAATTTCCGTTGGAATAGAAACTGAATAATAATTAATCTTCCACAAATTGATATTATTTAAACTTAAATCTTCGAATAATAATCGCCGAATTGCAATTTAAATTGTGTACTTAATTTATAGGTTTCCATAGGTTTTCAGCATATACAACATTTACACAATTCAATCTAACCGTAAACCTTATCTGTTTGGTTCCCTCCAGGTGGATTAATAATAATAGTAATAAATTAAAATCAGTATCAGAAAACGACGTATATGAAGACATTTTTCGTCAACTGTTGCCGTCATTCAGACTTTCCTCTTAGCTTAATCAGCGCATTCTATTTCCATACTGTCCATCTATAAGGAGATGAATAAATATTTGAGAGAATGTCAGATTTAATTACAAATTTTCATAAATGTCGTGTAAATCAGCAAATTTATATATATACATACATATGTTACCGCTAAAGCGCGAAAGCTGTTAATGTGTACATTACCTAGCCAATCTGCAGATTAACTGATTTGGTCCGTTAACGTGCGGAATCAAGAGTTTTCAGCATTTTACCTAGGCAATGTGCACATTAACGGCTTCCGTGTCGTTAAAGTTCAAAAATTTGTTTCTCTCATTTCCCTTCACTACACCTTCCCCCTCTCCCTCCACTTTTAGTTTGGTTTCTCTCATTTCTTTAACTATAATAATATTTTAAACCGTTTGATTCTTTCTATTATAGTTTTTTAATTGATTGATGATTGATTCTATCAACTAATCTGTTGATTGTTTGATTGTATTAACTTGATTCTTTAGATATCGAAAAATAAATAAATAACATTATGTTAATTTAAGCGTACAGAAACGTTGCTGTTGTTCAACCCTCCCGGTGTATTAATAATAATAATAATAAATTAAAATCAGTATTAGAAAACGGCGTATATGAAGACATTTTTCGTCAACTGTTACCGTCATTCAGTCTTTCTCCTTAGCTTATTCATCAGCGCATTCTATTTCCATACTGTGAATCTATAAGGAGACGAGTAAAGATTTGAGAGAATGTCAAATTTAATTACAAATTTTCAAAAATGTCGTGTAAATCGATTTACAGATATTTCTGTGGAATTAGTTAGCAGTAAAAATCGAGATGACGGCACACTATATGATCAAAAGTATCCGGACACTCTCTTCGCTTTTTTTCCGAATTTCTCCAAAAAGGACGATCGGACTGCCCTTGAAATTTGGCCATGTTAACAATATTCTTGAATTCACATTTTACGGTAACGATTTTGACCTGAGATTTTTTAGGGGACTGTCCAGAAATTGATGAAGAAGAAAATGATTTGGGCACACACAGTTTGTCAGAAAGCACATAATGATTTGAAACTTTCATCAATGATTTTGCTTGCTGTCTGCAATGCTTATAATTATTTTCGTAAAAATAGCTCTTATATTTGGGAAGACATAAAGGTTTTTTTTTAAAAAAATACCAAATTTTTCCACTTGTTCTTTTGCTTGTAGCATGGAGAGTTTTCAACTAAATTATACGAAACTTACAGAATACATGAGAATATAATTGCGAACCATTATATAAAAATTCAAAGTAAATACATTGATATTTCGAGGAAATCCGAATATTCCTAATAAATAAATTTTAACAGCTCATTCTCGAATCATATAAATTTTTTCATACTTTCAAAACCAGATATATAGTGCAAATTCTATAAAACTTTCAATTGAATTTATTCAAAATTCATAAAGATATTGGCATTATAGCGATCTGAACTTCCGTTGCACTCTAAGAGAATCTAAATAATGAGTGGTTTCCACAAATAGATATTTTTTAAACTTGAATCTTAGAACACTTTTGTTTAAATGTTGAAAATGCTGAATAACAATGCGAACTTATAAATTAAGTCTACAATTGCAATCGCAATTCGACGATAACTAATCGAAAATTCGAGTTCAAATAATTTCAATTTGTGGAAAACTCCTCATGTTTTAAATTCTCTTAGTGAACGTAAATTCAGTTCCCTATAATAATGCTAATATCTTTACGAATATTAACGGCATTTAACTGGAATATTGATATAGGTTTCTCTATATATCTGGCTTTAAAATTATGAAAGAAAAATAATGCTATGTTTCACACATGGCTAATTAAAAATTATTGAAAATAGTTGCCGGTTGTCTTGATTGCGAATGTAACCATCAAAAGTTGTACTGATCAAAATAGCGTTCTTCGGGTATCTAAACATATAGAAAATACGCCGGTTGTAGTGGTCATCAATTCGCATTTAGTGATCGGTTTCAAAGAGATGACGCCACAGAACATGAGGGCAATGGCGATGCAGTATGCCAGAAGAGAAAACGGCGTCATCCTAAGAAACCATGCAACCCTTCAATGAACACACCGTGTTGAATCCTTGGATGGGCATTATTTACGTGAAAGGGGTATCCAATGAATGCTTGAATACTCAAAAAAATGTTACTCTCGATAACTTTTTAAAGAAAGCTTTAAAAATAAAATACGTATGATTTTTTATTAATTTTCTAGATTGTATCGATTTTCTTTTTGTTATTAAAACAAACGGGTACATATTAACAATGCTGTGTAGGTTGTATTATCTGCTCTCCCTGGCAGGTCTTGTCTAGGGAAAGTGGCGCCTAGGCCAAATTATGGCTTTTTTCTTTCCCAATCGTCATCACTGGCTTAGCAAGGAGAATGCTATAATTTTTTCACCCCTTCGTCCAATTTAACTTTGAAAAGTGACATGAACACACCAATGTCCCCCCCCCCAAAAGCGGTCTCTCAGAGGGGCTCCCCAGTCGCTAAGCCTCTGATCCTTGTAATCCTGTATATTAATATTACTTTTAACCGCTTAACGACATAACCCGAGTTAACTCGTCCTGATTGCTGTAATTTGAGAAATAATTCGGTCCTTAAACGGTTAAGGCATTTCGGATGTAGTGATAACTTTGGCGGCGTCCACTCTAGTACAAATACTCAGATTTAGTCGAATATCCGACATATGCTTCGATTCTTATTGTAAAAATTTGTTATTATATTATCATGTATTCGTTAAGTTTCTTATAATTTGTTGAAAAACTCTACATGTGACAATCTAAAACCACGCGGAAAAATTTGAATTTTAAAAAAAGTACATGTATATCTTCCAAAGTATAAGTGCCTTCTTTTGCTGAAGTACATCTATTTTTTGCAGACAGCATTCTGCTTTCTGACAAACGTTGTATGCCCAAATAATTTTCTTATTCATCAATTTCCGGACAGTCCACTAAATGTCCAAAGGACCGAATCCTTACTGTAAAATCTGAATTCAGGAATTTTCTTTACTTGGCCAATTTTCAAGGGGAGTTCAACCATCCTTTCTGGAGAAATTAAATTAAAAAGTGAAAATAAATCCGAAAAAGTGTCTGGATACTTTTGATCGTATAATATACCTTCATAGTTAAATTACCCTTATAAAAATAAGAATCTATGTGCCCGGTTGAGTGTTCTGTTTTTATTATTTCCAAAAGTAGAAATAATGTTTTGTTTTCAGGTGAAATAATGAATGATAAGAAAATCATAAATTTAATTGTGTTATTCATTAAGTAATAAGTATGCCTTTCAGATTACAAGTTGTCAGTTTCTAATATCCCTAAACTGTGTTATAAGAATCAAATGTTGTGTCGTCTGAAGCCTTAAGTTATTAAAAAATACAATCGAATTAATTCAAAAAATTATTTATTTTTACATCAAAATCTCAGCATAATATTGTCGCTGAAAGTGCAAAAAGCCGTATATTAAAAACTCAGTTGGGTTGAAATCTACTAATCAGTACTCCTTCTTATCGCCAACGGATACCAAGTCGCCAATGCTAAAAGCCAAGACGGCTGTTAAGTTACATGGCATGGTTAAAATATGATAAATAGAGCAAACACAACCTAGAAGATTCGAAAAGAAAATAGAATAAAAAATTATTAATTTTTTAGCAAAAATAGAAATGCTTAAAGTGTTTTTAGCAATTAATTTTTAACTGGGACCTCTTCATTGAATTTTTTTACCTTAGCAGCCATCTTACGTTTCAGCTTTGGCGAGTTGGCATCCTTTGGGGATATGAGGAGGCACCGACAAGTGGATTTTAACCCAATTGATCTGATTGTTTACTTTTCAGTGTTGATATGGATTGATGATTGCGATTTTTACACGAAAGAATTCAGCCGGAATGGTTAGTTTCGTTATAACATATTTGACGAAACAGAAAATTATCGTAGAGTTCATTGAATGATTTCAAAAAATGAAACAGTTGAAAAAGTGTATTTATGGAGATGCATAGATGGCTCGGTAGTTCAGATTCTGTATAGGTCTGTTGTTCGGTGCAAGCAGACAATCACTGCTTCGGTCTTCTTTTTCGACTAAATATACTTTCAAGAAAGAGTTGAGCTGAAACAACAAAAACTTTATTTGAAACCATAAATAATAAAATATTGAAAAGCCTTAAAAAAATTTTTGTCGCAAGCCGGAGGCGTGCGAATATAAATTCATTTTGCCCGGAGAAATAGGGAAAAGAAAAATTCCCTACATCCGCCTTTTTCCCCTAATTTACAAGCTAGATGATGTCTCTAATATATATTCATAATTTAATTAATATTGATTGTTCAATTGATAACACAGGCCAACACGAATCTGGAGATTGAAAAATATCAGATATTTTTTAGTAAATCAGACACGCTGATAACAAAAATGACATTTGTTATTTACGGCAGATTTTCCACCAATCAAAAAGGGTGGTGGTGGAGGTTATTTAAAAAAATTACCGTTAGAATACATTTAGTTATTTTATATTTAGTTATGGAATAAAATAAATTTTTTATTAGAATTTAAAATTAATATCTGACTATTACACTGAAAGAAGTAAAATTATAAAATAGAACTATTATTGTACGCAAGCTGGAAACAAATACTGAAGCGCAACAATTTATACGATGTGAGTTAAATAATTTAGTTCGCAATCAAAATCTTTCGATAGATCAAGTTTTAGGATTGCGATTTAAAATTAAAAATTTACTTAGAGGAATAATATTTTACACACGTAAATAATGAATGTTTATATGCGAGTGTTTTTAAATTGTTTCACTTTAAAATTTTTAGTTTCACAATTGTAAAAACTCCTTACGTTATACTGAGAAATTGATGATATTTTTAAAATCGGCATCGAATACCATATAATTTACATAAATTTATGTAAACCCTAGACAAAAAATTCAATTTAGTAGACCTGTGAAATTAAAGTCTGAAAATATTAAGACGTTTTGTTTCCGAAGCTCAGAAATATACATAATTTTCGAACTCTGGCAAGTTAGATAGGGAGCGAAAATTCGATTACGAAATTTCATTTTCCAAAACATCAAACAAGTAAAGTTAAATTAAAAGCTGCTTTGAAAACGCACTATTTTCGTTGTGTTAAAAATAAAATATTTTTTTTATTTTAAATATTTCTTACTTTTAAACTTTAACTTATAACTCATTATTATAAATATTATGAAATGCTCTAGACACGAATATTTTCCTTAAATTCACTACCAGGTGGTGCCACGAGTTCTGAATCAAAATTTAATTTAACTCATTACTGGAATTGCCCTTTTTTGGGACTCTTGTTTTATTTTTATTTTCACATCAACAGTGCAATTTTTGCTTTGATTTTGCACCTGAGTGTCGAGATGATTGCTAAAAAAGGTACAAATCCAATAGAAATTATTTTTCTAATTGAAAAGATAATTAAATGTTAATTAAACAGTTTAATTAAAAATTTTCAGAAATAGAATTTTTATTGATATTTCATTCATGTCATCATAGAAATGTAGTTTTTTTCGAAAAAGTGAAACAATAGAATTTTGGAAGACAATGGTTTAATAATCCATCAAGAGATAATTAATTAAGGTCAGAAAATGCATTAAAAAACAGTATTGTACAGGGGAATACATAACAAAACATATTCATTCTCAAGAATACATTTCAAAACTTTCGCACATCGAACAGTGAGTGGAAAATCATTTACAAAATTTCAACTTTACGAAAATAAGAAATAAATCAAGGAAATTGGCAGTGTATGATAAAAACGAAGAAAACACATACTTGGTTCTGTCCAATGGTTTGTTGTCTTTGCAGAACGAACCAAGAGACACCTTCAGCACACATGGGTGTTGTGAGAGATCCAGCGTACCAGTAATAAGAGCCCGGACTTTCGGGCAGAAGTTGGTTCAAATTGAGGGACGATCTTAAACGTCTGGACTTGTCTTTGTACAGAACGTCGGATAAAACATCGACAATTGGCTTGAAGACTTGGTTGTCATTATTTGCCATCTGAAATGTGACAAGAAATTAACCATTACTGACACTGTTGAATGTTGCTTAAAAGAGTCTGAAGAAGGGTGTCAAACTCGCTGCCCACAACAAGTATCTTCGTGGCCTGGTAAACATGACAGTATTTGACAAAAATTTCGTAGCTTCACTTTTTATATAATTGATTGCATATAATTAGTAAAAATGAGCCACATCATTAGCCAATGACCGATTACTAGTCGTATTGTATCAACGCACCATCTCCTCCACCAATAGCAGAAGATATTTCAGCAGCCTATAATAAAATAATAAGCAAATAGAGAAAATCGAAACCTGTTGTCTTTGGATTCGAAATCAAAATTAAATTAAGTTGAAATATTTGTTTCGACTGCAGTTTAGAAATATTTGTTTGTCTGGTTTGAAAACACTCAAAAATTTGAGTATGAAATAATTTCCATGCTTGAAAGTGGTAATTGGTGAGAACAATTATTCTTTTACGTTTGAAACGAAATGAGTCCCCATCTGATCCAGAATTACTGACATACATCTTGGATCAGATTAGAAATTAATGTCTGCGGTCAAGTTGTCCCTCGAAGCAGGAAAGTTGGTGGCAGAGAAGTGATGCCAGAAGTTAGGAATATAACATTAAATTTACAGTTGTGCTTGCTTTTTTTTCACTTGGTTTTTCCGGAATAAACCTACAAAAAATAAAAGTTTTTTTTGTGACCTACATACATTTAGACCTGCATTATTTGTCTCGTGATAGCATTTGAATTTGACACCCTTGGTCTGAAAGAATGTGAATTGTAGAGAGGTACAAGATGAGGCAGATAAACCGGATACTTTTTAAACACAGCGTACTCAGCTTTGGAGACAGGAATAAGTGCGCGAGTGGGATATTCTGCTCCATTTTTCATTGCATTTGCATTTCAATAGGCGTCATACGGTCGTGGACGTTGGAATAGCGAATTTTCTTACAAGATTGTTTTGTGACGTGTTGTGAAAAGATTATCACGTTTCAGCATGAGTTTCGTCTCAGATTGAAAATTCACCGAAATGACTGTGTTCCATTCCCTAAAAAAATTTAAGTTGTTTATTCTTCGTTCTAGGAGGTTCATGAATTAATACAAAACCACCTGGTAATCCACATAAGATGCACACTGCAGAAAATGTGGAAAGTGTTAATGCCACTTAGCAACAAATGTTTATCTGCCAATCTACCAATATTTTTTTTTCCAAGCTAAAGACTTACTGATTATTTCAAAACCATCCAATTATTCTGCTCCGCCCTATATTTTCACCGTGTGTCCACTATCAGAGTTATGGAGTAAAATCATAATTTCTATCGCGGCATGAGATCTGTTTTCAAGCAACGCGTCGACTACTCTTTTCAGTTTAATACTGCACATAGTTTAGTGGCTATCAAACGAGAAAACCTCATTTTGAGTTCCAATACTTTGGCACAACTTTGTCACGAATTTCTGCATAAAATGTTTCCGAACCGTAAATGCAGTATGATATTGCTTGAATAAAGTTTCCAGTCCCTGTAGTAGTTATTTTACAAGATTCTTGAGGCGCCACTTTCCTTGAAGCGCGTACAGATCAAAAATACTATTTTAAACTTGGAGCATTCTGCTGGTTTAACTCTACTTGACCAAAATAAAAGAGGCGAAATTGGTCGAGTTGTTGATGCCGGCGACTCAGTCCGATGTTTTCGCCGTAGAGAATGTGCAGTGAAGTAGATTTTTTTAAGGAATTCCAGTGCAGATATATCATTATTGTAAGATTTCGATCCTGTTTTGTTTTCTCAAACAGTGCAATTAACTTTTTGTCTGATCCTCGACTAACATTCCGTAAAACATCAAAAAATGATCTTACTTGAACAAGTACTCCAACGACAGCAGTTAATTTATCTGAGCTTCTATGCACAAGCTGAACCTAGAGGAAAAACATGACTCATTAAAGTTGTAAGGAAGGCAAAAGCGATCAAACATTCATCACACATGTAAAACTAGTGGATTTATCCCCCTAAACTTTCTCGTATACTTTCTAAGTGGAGATTCGCCAAAATTTCAAGTTCGAATTTTTTGACAGTTACAATACTTTCTCCTTGTATAGTTCGTATACAAGAAAGTAAAAAAAAAAAAAAAAAAAAACCTGAAATCAAATATCTGTCGCCACGTTTTAAAACTTTTGAAGCGTGTGCAATAAAATAGGTAATGCAATGAATATTAAAGTGAAAATTCTTCTTTGCAGTTAAATTCCAAAGAAAGCAGTTTATACTATCACAATCGTAGCAATTGCAAAAGCGCGTGAATCAAAGATTTGCTGGAAAAATGAAATCGCCTTGATTTCATTTACAACAATAAAAACATTGTTACAATTCATGTTTGAAAACATTAGTAATATCCCGAAGTACACAATGTGGCGCGTAGTATCTATACTTATAAAAGGCAATGTTTGTGTGCGTGCGTGCGTGTGTGTTTGTCTGCGATGTCCAGACGAATCTATCGCACTTACAGCCATGAAATTTGGTACACAGGTAGTCGTAATGGTGACTGAATGCACCTCGAAGCCGAAATTTTAAATTTTAATCTAGAATTTTTTTTATTTAATGTTTTGTGTTGTTTTGTTTGATTTTTCGCGCTAATTTCTCAATAGAATGGTTTCGAATAACTGTACGACAAAAATAGATACACCATCGGAAAGAGCACGCGATTTCCGTTCTAATGAAGTTAGTTTTGAATTTCTAACGCAATTTACTGAATTTTGAGAAATTTTTAAAAAATACCCAGTTTTGGCATCAAGATATTAGTTTTGATTTTAAATTTGTTGCATCCGACTTTCTAATAACACTATTATTTTCAATTTTTTTCAGCTTATAACTAGAACGGTTCTCTCTGATTTAAAACAAGAACGGTTAAAATATCTTTTCCCGTTTTTTTTTAAATTAAATTATTCCTGGGCAGATGAAAGTTATTTTTGTCGAGCGAAATTTCTTCAGCGACAGTCTTTCGGAACGCAGCTTTCAATTTGATTGGATGAA
>BGPR01004397.1:26422-88419 GCA_013235015.1 Araneus ventricosus | reverse complement strand
CGGTCAAGGTTGACATCATAACCTTCGAGACTTTTTGTCATGTTCTAAGAATTTTTTTTCATTTTGTTGGAAGTCCTAATTCACGGGAACAATTTTTTATATTGTTTTGGATTAATGTTATTGTACTGTTTTTTCTCATATATTATCGCGGAAAAAATAAGCTTGGAAAATCTATAATGTATTTTTTTGTTTTGATTTTGTTTTGAAAACTTTTTCTGTGCATTGTGGGCGATTTTTTTTTTTATTTTGTTGAAGTCCTGATTCCACGGGCATCGCGTCGCGTACTGCTAGTGAAATTATAAAGACCGACAGACAGTCAACACTTTGACGGATTTGGTCCAAAATTTGCTACGGACTTTGACGTGAAAACGCTCCGCTCGTAACAGTAGTAGTCAGTTGAACTTACTTGTGTGAAAAATACCGTCCGATTTGAATCGCTAATAACTACGAGAGACTATAATGCGAAAAGAATTGTTGTTCTCACAACAATCTTCAAGAGTTTGCATAGTATTTGTTTTGCGTCATCGTACCATTTTTGTGACGTCATCAGAGGCCAGAAACATAGGACATTGTATGAATTAGCTTTATGTAAGGTTTAAAAAAAAAAGTGTAGCGTGGAAGCGCTTTAGCTAGGTTGATTCTGGTGAAAAATTACGTAGTTAATACAATTAAGATCATATAATAGATATTCGCTAGATGACAAAGTAGACTCGGGTTAACTTGTCCGGAATTTGAATTGTTTTTTAATTATCATGAATCGATTCCTGCACTAATTCCAAATATAGCATGATGAAAAATTGATTATTTTCAAGACACCATCTATTAGCAGTAAATTGAAATAACAGCATAAAAAACGTAAGCAAACTTTCAAACAACAGTAAAAAAGTAATTATTGATTTTGAAATACTACTCTCTGGAGATTTTGATTTTACCCTGTCGCCATCTATTGATAGTAAATAAACAAATAATTTTTCTCTTCTCCGTTTGAAACAGTGAAAGAAACTGAGACACTTGCAACTGTTAGTAGAAACACAGGAATTCTGACAGTTGTTATTCATTCTATAACTTTTTCAAAATACGCTATATAAATAACTGTAAAATGAATTGGATTTTTTTTTTGTTATAGGAGTAAGTCTTTGATAGCCATTTGCGCTGATAGTTAACTCCCACTTCTAGAATAACTAATTTTTTTTTTAAGTCATCGGTCATCGATTTCGTCATGTTATCAAGTGGACATTTTAAAAGCAATTCAAGTATTATGACGAAATGACTACTTTTTTCACATTATTTTATCTTTTGTGTCCAGGGACAAGAAAGTTCCCAAAGACGATTTTAGTAGTTTTATACTTTTTGTCTCTAATGCGGTCTGGAGGTTTAAAATCATTTGAGACAATTTATAAAAAAGAAGTGTTAGAAGTACGTCATTGAAATAATGAACATTTTATAATAGATATTCGCCATTATGGAACAATCGAAATCATAGGTTACTAAACCGGTGAGTTTGCGGAAATCCCTGCAATATTTGAAAATTTTATTTTATTCTTTCGCAATAATTTTCTACATTTCCGGACTAAGAAATCAATGACGGTAGAAAATTACTTAAATAATTATTCTTATTCTGATTCTGAAATATGAGGAAAATGTTTTGGGTTAACTTTTGGGACTTTTTTCCCACGAAACATGATTGACGATGGGATATAAGAATTTGAAACTCTATCCAAAACGTTTAATGTGCATTGTAAAATGACAAGTAATAAAAGCAAATGTGATAATACCATGACCCTTTTTGGATATCTTCGCCATGAGGGAAATCACAAAATGAAGCTTTTCCAATCTTTTCATCTCTTTTTTGTCTCTTCCTCTCAAAACTGTTTTATTTTACTGATTTTTTATCATCTCACTTTAATCTTCTTGAGAAGGACGGACATATCGTTTATTAAAGCAATATATTTAAAATAATTTGGTAAAAGCATTCAGACAGTTCGAAAGCCACAACCAACCGTTCGATTTCGATAATTTTTATTTCATATGAAAGCTTATGACGTCTAGATATGTCATCGAGGGTCATCTGCCCCTCAGCGAATATAATGTTCGAGAGATACTACAAAAATAGGAATATATTAACGGAGATTTATTGCAAAATAGTACGGAGTTCCTGAGCCTCAAACACTCGACTGATTTCGCCAATTTATTACGTCACTCCCTTCAAATAACTAACCAATGAGAATGCTCCGCTATATTTTCGTATGTTTTAAATAGTATTTTTCATTTGTATGCAGTTCTGTTACATTTCAATGTAATCTAATTTAGATTTAATAGCAAGCGATTTCGTTAAGACCTCACTAGAAATATTATTATCTTTGTTTAAGTTAATATTTAATTTAAAATCAATAGAAAACGATTTCATTTCTATTCCATACTTATTCTTATAAGATTGGCAACAAGAAAATCAGTTTCAGTTAAAAGATCTTTTATGGATACAGCGTTGTTAAATGAGAGAATGAAGTTGTTTTTGGAATAAACATTTTTATTTTGAGACGAATTTTTGTTTTCATGAATATTCCCTACAATTCATAAAAATGACGTGTCAAAACTAATGCAGAATACCCATTGTAGGTGATAGAAACTGTTTATTTAGGGCGATATCATTCTGTATCTATGGATCTAAAGTCTTTCATGCCGAAATTCGTGAGTAAGTTACACTAAACATTACAACTAGATGGGGTTTACTCAAGGATTTTACAATTTTAAAAGAAGCTGTTTTCTATAAAGAATATGAAATCTATTATTGTTTTATAGTTTGTTTTGTTGATCTCCATGCAGTATTTAAAACTGAAAAAAGAAGTGGCTGAGAGCCTCGAAGCAGCGTGGTGCAAGGGGCAATCCTAACCAACGTGGGTGCTGGCCGCGAACTAGCCCTAAGGGCGGTGACAGCTGCTAGAAATGTTTAAAAATATCTTTAATTGTCTCGTAGGGATTCTATTTTCACCTTGACAAGCATATCTAGCCAAGTCGCTGAGTCAAGAAATTCTGAAAGGGAAATGTGCGACTTTATATTGAAATCGAAATTGAAGCACGTAGGTAACACTTGAGGCTGAAGTCGGATGTAGGTCAACATGTAGGATTACATTGCATTTTTTGAGTTGTTTAATGGGGAAAAGACCCAGAATTGTGGTTTGGTTAAAGAAAAAACCAAGAACGCCTACAGCGGGAAGCCTAACCCTAGCGGCCAATTCGTTGCACATCGGTCCACCAGTGTTTGGATATCGAGGGTTAATTTCACAGCCATAGGAAGATCATAACCTTCTTATTCCTATTCCTGTTCCTCAGCTATTTTATGTCTTAGATCACTAGGCCACTGGTGGGATTTTCCTTCTGTTAAATCAAATATTCGGATAAAGATAAATTGATTTTCGAGTATAGCATATGTTGGAGTAGTAAATAGTTGGATTAGAGAAGGACTTGGAACTGAGAAGATTAAAGAGAAATCAAAACATGCTCATTTAACACTGTCAAGGACACTGCTGAAAATTTAACATGTGAGTTTGATTTAAAGAATTTTGGTTCTAGAAACGTTAAAAAGTACTTTCCTTATGCGAGGGTTAAATCTTTAAAAATATCTTATACTAATGCTCATTTCTTTGCTGAAAAGACACAAAACATTTAAACTAAAAACTAAGGTAGGAAGCTAAAATATAAATTTATTGAAAATCTTTAAGGTACCAACATCTCAAATCGGCGTCGGTTCAACGTATGCTCTGCTCCAGGATTTTTTTCTGAGTCCCAATGGAAATGAAGTTGCAGAAGGTTGTAATCCCTCCCTTGAAACGTGACCCCAAGTCTAACGTTGTCTCGAGGAGTAATCATCACTGTAAAGTAAATATATTAAAAACAGTTTTTAAAATACCTTTCTAATAGTGTAATGAAAATTAGATTTTTTTTATTTCAATTAACTCATTTTTTAAATCATAATTTATAATTATTTACATTTTGAAACCAGGAAATAATATTTTCCTAAATTCACTACTAGGTGCTGAAAATCCTTAGGAATCATAATTTAACTAAATTGGTCCATTAACTAATAAATAAGCTCTAAAAATTAAAAAAAAATAGATTATAGCCATTGAAAACAAATTTCAAAACTGTATCACAATAGGAAATGAGAGAAACCGATTGCAGAAATTCCGTCTTTATAAGCATGAAACAAAGGCAAGTTTGTATAATAAAAGCCCAATTTTACAGATCGCTTTTGTTTATAAAGGATCAAGCTTAGAAGGTTGTCTAAGAAGTGTATAACGAAAAACAACGTGTAAAAAAAGTAAAGAGAATGCGTTTCCTTGAAATATATGTGCATGAATTTAAAGAGGTGCAAAAATTATAATTAATTACATTTAGACTGTTACCGGCCATAAGTTACAAATATAATTGATTATCAGTTATTAAAAGCATTCAAAATTCTATTAGTTAATACTGAAGATAATTATTGGTAAATAAGAGTATCAATCTGCTCATGTATCTAATGTTTTAGAAAGGATACTTGGAATATTAACAGCAAAACTCTCTATCGATTAAATGCCCTAATCACAGGTAGAAAAATAAAGGCTACGTATTAATTATTTAATCTAATTTCTACTTACGATGGAGTCATTTCATTTGATATCACAGACACATACGAAACATAAAAAACACATGCTATATAATTCCGCGTTATCTTAAAAAACCAGGCCATTTCTTGGAAAATGCACAGTGGATTTCTAAAGGAAATTTCATGTGAATTAAGTGAGTTCGTATTGAATCCGGCGCATAGGAATCAGAAATCCATTTTACCTGTGTGGCCATCATTTACAATGTCGGCCTGTTTGATTGCTGTATCGTACCCGAAGAAAATCAGCTTCGTGAGAAATCGGTCCCTTTTCACGCTGCTGGTTTCAATGTCTATTGGAGACTGCTTATTCCCATTGCAGGCCGGGAATAATCTCGGCACTGCCTGGGACCTAAATTGAGGAAGAAAGGAAAATAAATAACAGTTAGAATTTTTAATAATTAATAGCTCTTTATCTTCTGCAGCTCTGATCTAATGAATATAATATATATTTTAATGCAATGAATAATATTTATAATTTTTTTAATTTGTAAAAATAATATATTTTGATATTTTCATGTTATTCATAAAATAAGCCGAGGTGTTTCCTTCTACTGCATGAAGCAACAAATTTCGGCGAGCATGCAATATGAGGGGAAAATTTCGAAAACTTCCTTCTAAGTAGAATTGTTTCTGTAAAAGTGTAGTCAGTTTGACAAATGAATACTTTATTTCCAAATAAAACTTCAAGAATAAAGTTTCGTGAGAAAATAGGGCAACTTTTATTGCTTATTACAAATGAGATTCATCCGAGTCAATTCAAGCTGAAGTGAACCGCATCATTTTAAATTTTGAATCTACTGTACATTGGAAGGTCATCCATTAAATGATTGAATTAATTGATTTTTTTCATACTTTCTGAGGCAATATAATTATCCTTCGTATATTGGAACTAAAAAATTGCTGTTTCGAATAATCGAAATTTCTGCATTCGTATTAATAGTGATAAACGGCATTCTCATTTTCCGTCCATGCTACGGAACTAATCCCATCCTTATTTCTAAGGAAAATCATGAGTAAACACTCTTTGGAGCTAATTCCCACCTTACCCACAAGGAAAATAATCGGCAGTCTTTGGAGCTGATATCATCCTTAATCATAAGAAAAACCATAAATAAACACTTTCTGGAGCGGATTCCGTCTTCATCGTAAGGAAAATCATAAACCAGAAGTCTTTGGAGCCGATCTTATTCCTAACCATAATTAAAGTTATAAATAAGCATTCTTTTATTCTGTTTCTGTCTTTATTTTTCTTTATTTTCTCTTCCTCTCTCTCCTAATCTGCTTTCTTCGACTTAATTTTTCAGTTATATTGCTTTACTATTCACGCGAAGGAAATAATTCTTCCTTGCCACACACTACGTTATGATCAAATATTTTTTTTATATTTTTCGTATTATAAATTGTTTAATTAGGATAAGTAAATTCTTTTTTTTCAGAAAAAAAACCATGCTCGTTTTTTGTAGTAAATTTTTAAACAACATTCTACTTTTAATTGGAAAAAGGAGAAGATTAAAGAGACATTAACATTTTTTCATCTAATAATTTTAAACTACGTAAAATTTAACGTCTAGCAATGAATGCAAACATTTTGCTTTCATTGTAGTTAAAATTTTTAAAACTAATCTTTTCTAGCAATGCTCATTCCTGCACTGACGAGCCACCTATGCTTTTGGTTTCAAATTTTGCAAGAGATCGATCTAATTTGCCTAAACCCTTATGAACTATATTAAAATGACGAAGGAACAGTTTAATACAGCAATGAAAGATATAACCACTTTTTGAGAAATATATCTACCACGCAACGATCCCCATCGGGGGACCCCGCGGAGGAGAGGCTTCCGTATAAGTAAGCAGGCTCTCGTCAACCCGATGGCACAATAATGGTGGTAAGGCTCTTTGGGCCCACTTCCAATGACAGGTCGTACCCCGGCAAAACGGGGGGTTGCTGAATGAGCGGCTCCTAATGGGGGCTATTCTGCAGGAACCACAGTGCCCGACAATCTGTTGCGGCGGCAGGTCTTTCAGTTGTTTACCCGGATACTTAGGCAGGGCGGTGTGATGCTCTTTGGTCTACCACGCAACGTTGCCGCACAACTGATTATTGCCTCATTGCTACTGACATGGCAGTCCTCAGGTGCCGTTTTCCAACATAAACTCATTTTTTAAGTCAAATTTACGTTTTACAGAAAATTATTTCACCCACAACGGCAGAATTAACATTCACATGATCTACATACGCGACGAGTCTTCGGTGGACTTGGATCTAGACCCAGGATCAACGAGTCCTGAAGCTGAAGTCTTACGAGCAAGTCCAATTTTTTTTTTTTTTTCACACGCAGAGTTTGAAACCAGAGAGAGAGAGAGATAAAATTGCGTATATTAATGAAATATTAAACCGGGAATGTTCTACGTTCGACTCTCTTCGAAACCTCGAATAAAGATGAGAAAAAAATAATCAAAAAATTGTGTCTTTTCACCATTGAAATTTTTCCGTTAATTTGACTCTGTAAATAAACAAGGAAGATATAGCTCCGAGTTTACTTTCTCTCTCCTTACGAACTGATTTCATTCGCTCTTCTCCTATTCGTTGTACATTTTCTCAGTGATTACAATTTCCACGAGTTAGTGTTATAGAACCTGATATGACTATAATAACCAAAAAACATTGGTATCATTTTACTGAGTAGTTTCTGACTTCTGTCATTCCACTACTGTTTTAATTTCCTTTCACACTGATTTCAATTTCCCTTTTGTTTGGAGCCAAACTAGTGGCTCCTGCGTTACAAAGCACCTAAACATCTTCAAACAACCTACCATCAGACCACCGTCCGAGATTTACGGAAATAGGGCATCGGAAAGAAAGAGAAAGCAAATAGCTGGAGTGTTTTTCCCTCTTTCTTTGTCGGCGGTGTCACAATACCCTGCTTTTTGAGTTTACCCTCATAAGGAGATTCCAGTACGTATTTTTGAGCAGTACTTTTTCCTTTGCCCAATAGGGTGCAAAATCTTACAAAACTTGCATTTCCTTGTTATTAATAACATATGTTTGTGTTTTATGAAAAATTTGAATGATTGCTTTGTTCATTGAGAGATGGGCTATTAATAAGAACACTTAATTTGCTCCAAACACTTACTTTCTATAAATCAAACTTAAAAGCATAAAGAAACAATTTCGTGTTCTTTTTATGGGATCAAGTTCTGAGTTTTTGTTAATCAGCAGTGACGATTAAAAATCAAATTTAAATGTCCCATAACAAACGTTGCGACGTTAGGTTTCTATTTTTATTTAACTTGTTTCTGCAGATTGACTTTCGTGCACCTCTGAAAAACTCAGATCTTATTTCAAGGGCAATGGCCTATACATACTCCAGGTGTATTTTCAGGGGGAGCTTTCCTGACAGGCCCATAACATACCTCAGGAGCAGTAGTGTACAAACTAAACGGCATATATGCTCTGTGCGATATTCTTGGGGGAGGGGGAGACACATTAAAAAATATACTCAGAGAGGGGTAAAATCACTATACCCTAGGTGCCAGTTACCTTTGCTATGCCACTGATCATGGATGGTAATGTTATGACTTGTATTTAAAAAAAAAATTCGGTTATTTGGATGCGAGTAGGTAGATTATAATAATAATATAACAAGAATTAAAGGCATTTACCATTTCTGGAACCATGATAGCTGTAAGTCTCTTCATTGTCTTTATCACAATATCCGGCTGCGCTTAGTTCTGAAATAATGAAATTTAATAAATCTGTTTCGTTTAGAACTTATTCGCAAAAGGCAAATTTTTCATGCGTTACAGTACGTGACACAATAATTAACGTAAATAAGGAGAAAAATTTATTTGTGGAAAAAACAAATTAAGTAAATAGCATATTTTAAATATTTTTATGACGAAGATAGATTAATTTTTTTACGTTGAAAACTTTAACTATCAAAGTTATGGTAATGCTATTTGCAAGTCCATGATGCAATAACGTTTTTGTAAACCAACCCTGAGTAAAGATGCCGTTGCAAGATAGCTTTTAGAATTTTCTTTATCAATAATGAAGGCTTATGAAAAATCGAAAACGTGTATTTAAGAAAAAATTCTGAAAAACTCTGAGATTGTCTTCTTGTATACATTTAATGGAAAACTGACCCATATTTGTATCTGGCTCTGACGAAAAAAATTAAAACCTCCTTTTGCTACTCAGACACCAGCGAGCAATTAATTATTAATGTGGATATCTATTTACCAGTTTCTGAATAATACTGGGTAAGGGCACAGTGGATTTAGGTGGCTAGTTATTAATAATCTGAAAAACTTTTATATACGAAAATCTTATTCCTTTTTAAAAAAAAATAATTATTAAGAAAAAAATCTTAAAGAATAAAATACACAATAGCTGTTCTTATTTCCGTTTTTAGCTGCAAAAAAAGTAAGCAGTAAATGAAAATAAATATACAAAGAACAATAATTAACTTACTTGTTGCAGCTAAGAATATGGCCAAGAGCATAAAAACAGCCATGGTTTCCTTTAATTCATAAATTTCAAGATTGTTTCCAAAAAATAAAAATTTCCTATATTGTAGTAAGTATTTTTGCATGCATTCAATTGGTTGACATAATGACATGCTATTGAAAAGATTTCACGAGTATGTTTGAATCGACAACTGGATAAATACTTTTTGCGGAAGAATGCGTGTCAGTTATTGCTGAATTGAAGAAAATGGAATGTTCTTCAGAATTTTTTTTGTCCTTTCATTTTTCTTTTTTAGGTAAAACTTGCAATTTTACAATTAGATGAAATATTTGAATGTATGATGGCGAAAACCCACTATCAACGACCAGATGTTTTATTGTTATAGTTCGACATCATTTGACATGACTTTTAAAAGATACATTATTTAAAAAATAATGTTTTTATAGATCTACAAAAGTGGAATAGGTAATTTCATGAACTAACACATATGTGTAATATTCGTTTATCAAGGGAAAAAAATCTTTCATCCACTGCTCAGTATCACGCATTCTATTCTTTTGTAGATTTATTTAAATAACACATTTTGTAGTCAAACACAAACTGGCCGTTTAAACCGCTTTAAAAGAAAATATTATGATTTCTCATTGAAACACTTTGGAAGTCTCATAATATTTTCCTGTTGATTTTTTTATATTCCAATTTCTTGTTTAAAAATTATTTTTTTCTTTTAAATATTTCCTAGAAAAAATGAAACTTTAAGAAATTTAAATGTTCGAAATTCTATTTAGTAGAATAGACAAAATGCAATTTTTAAGAAGATCATAAAATAATTTCTTGAATTTATTTATTTGTTTCAAATTCTATCTAATGAATTCTTTTAAATGAAGTAATTATTTTTCTATTTAGAATTCCGTATATTAAAACAAAGCAATTTTCCAGTTTTTTTTATTTGTTTGGAATTTTGTTTTTAGAAACAAGGTAATATTTCAACTTTATTTATTTATTTTTTTTTTTTAGTTCTATTTATAAAATAAACAGTAAATATATGATTTTCAGTTACACCATCAAAATTCGTTTTCCGCTCCTTTATTATTGTTTCGTAAGCAAATAAAAAATTTCACCTATTTGTATCATAGCCAAATGAATTTTTAATTTTAAAATATTTATTAAAGTAACTCCATATTTTTATTTCCTTACAATTCTGTTAAATGGTTTCCATTAACACCATGGACATGATTCCAAACAATTTAAAATCTGATGCCGTTATCAGAGATAGGAACCACCTTCACAAAAGAATGGGATCGAACAAAAAAATCAATACAAGATTAAATAATAAAAATTATTAATTCCATATATTTACAGCAATTTTCTAATAATACTTAACAATAATTTATTAACAATGAAATATGAACAATAATTCAAATTATTAATACATAATAATAAATATATATAAAAAATACGGTTTTTAAAAATAAAGACATTCAGAGTTTTAAACCTTAAATTGAGAAGAATTCATTACCCTATGCGGAAGAATCTCCGTAAACAAGATGCAGGAATTCCGCTATTTCTGTTCTCAAGTTCAGCAAATTCGAATGGACTTTCCGATGTGTCTTCCTTTCCTTCCTTCCTTCCTGCCTTTGATGCCTCCTTCCTTCCATCCTGCTTTTTATGGCACCTAACAAATGAAACACGTACCATTTGTTGGAGGAAACTATTTATCTTTTCACTGAAATCTTCTCACTATTTTCATTTGCATATTATATCGTTTTACGATTTATGAGGAAAATTTGTCTAGGGTTTGGATTTTAATAGATTGCACACTTGTATTCCATCCAGGTAAAGTTCACGTGCTATTGATACACAGTTATGTCTATTATAAGGTGATGGAACCTTGTGGAATGATGTTTTGGGAAATGTTAAGAAGAATTACAATTTCATGTTTGTTTATGTCTTTTGCGTTAGTATCAACAACGACGCGTATTTGTTTTCAGATTTTCATTATTGCTGTATCACTGAGATCCATTGTATTTAAAGTGTCCGATAGTCATATTTTAAGTGTAAAAGAGCAACACTCAGTGTATTTTTTCTCTTTTTACAAATACAATAAAATAATTACCTTAACCTTTTTCTTATCTCTAGTATAGAAGCTTCAGGAACAGATTTTTTTAATCCTTGTGAGTCATATCCTAGAATCGAAATGCGAGTGTGAAACTGTATTAGTATACAATTGTGTTTCCTATATTTTTTGTGTCATGCCTCACATAAGCCCTTCTAAAATTCTTATGTCCCCTATTTAACATATACATAATTTTGAATATTCAAATATTGAATTGAGATTTAAATGAGTTTTAGAAAGAAATGACTAGGAAATTTCTGAGAAACACAATAAGTTAATTTTCAAAACATATAATTGAGAATTGAAATTCAGGTACGAAATATTTTTTCGTTATTTGAACTTTTTTAAAAAAACAGTTTACGTTGATTAAAACTTTTTTTCAAAAAATGTTTCATATTTATTCAGCGAGCAGATCCTGAATAGAAATGTGCCGTTTCGATCTGACAATTCATACATACAGTAAAACCTGTCTATAACGATATTGTAGGGACCTAGAAAATGTATTGTCATAGACAGGTTATCGTGATAAGCAGTTTCAGGATTTGCGCATCCAATGTTTATGTGCGTGTGCGTGCATTATTATGTTAGCAAATTTTATTGCGCTTATTGATTCAATTTAGACATAATGGTTGATATCAAATTTTATTTTTTAACCCTCCGAGCGGCGCAAACGTCTTTTTACGTTTTTCATGTTCAGTTCAAAAGCAGATAGCTCGTATGTATATGCATATTTTCTTAAAAATCATGGATAAAGTATTCTTAAGATTTCAGAGATATAATTAAATACAAAAAAGATCGATTCATTTACTATAAAAGCTAAGCTTTCAAACCTGATAGCTAAAGTTCAAAATAATTGGGAGCTCAGAGGGTTTTAAAAATATAAAATATGCAATTTTATACACCTGTATAAAATTTTATTAAGAACTTCAAAATGAAAATTTTAGTTGAAATCTTTCTCAGCCTCGTCATTTACGGCACCTTTAAATCATTTTCATTTGCTAATCACTTTACTTTGTTTCCACATCTACAATGTCTTTTTTTTTTCAAAAAAAGGGGCTATCATGGAATGAAAATAAAGATATCTTTTAGTAGCATCAACTAGCTTAATTTCTTGATCGATTTCCGAAAATATTTGTAGCGTTTCTTCAAATGCCAATGTTTTACGCCGTGTCATCGTAGATTCATGCTCCTAACACATCAAACACGAATCTCAAGGAACCGAAGTGCTAAACACGAATGAACAGGTTATGGTTATGTGCACTGCAATATATTGCAGGATGTATCAACAGAATTTTTATTAAAAAAACACTTTTATTTTAACATAATTTTCAACTCAAAACCGTTCATTCGTTGTAACTATATAATATACATCAGTCGTTACATTTCAGTCTCTCTCTACAATCCAATATTTTAAATCTTAAAAACTAACATCTTTTATTCTGCGTTACTAAGCAACGCTAGTAAGACAAATATCATATTGCCACACTACATTTTAGAAAGAAAACTTTAGAAATAACAAAATATTTTTGAAACGAATATCCCAACCCGTTTTAATCAATTCCCCTCGGATCCCCCTCTTACAACAGGCTACGGTTTCTTTACCCTCCCTCAGATTCTTCTGGTATCTGACATTCTTTGACCATAAGGCGTCTTTTTCCAAGAAATCAGATCGGGATTGTGCTCTACCAGATTTCTAAAGATGTGAAATTATCGTTATGGACAGGTGAGTCTTAAAATTGATTATCGTTGTAGGGTGGTTGAAAATACATTGAGTAAATAAGAATTCCGCCGAGACCACAGAATATACCATGTGTATCCATCAGGTTGCGAGAACACTTAGAAGTCCACTGCTATTTTAAATACAACTAATCATCTTTGAGATATGCTGTCCGAGAAATGAATCATTGACTTGGTTAAATTCAACTTCGAACTTACTATACATACGTAAGAAATTTTAATTAATAAACAGTATAAAGAACTTTGAATACAATAATTGTACATCCGCTGGAAAATAAACGAAACATGCAGCATTATTCCGCTATCCTTCATCATATAATTAAGAAAAATATACCAGTTTTCAGGAAATAGCGTCTATTAAACGATTCCATCTCTAAAATTTTCATAAGGTGTCGTCTACATATTTATAATTGCAATAATATTGAAATTCACATAGGCAACATACATTTTTTCCTATGGATTTCACAACTGCATCAATAATTACTTTCGAATACCAAATTTCATTATTCTCGCTCTATTTGTCTCAAAATTATAAGCAAAAAAATTTTTGAGTCTCTAATGTTAAAGTAAAATTTTGAATTTTTATTATCTTGCGATATAATATATTTATTGACCTAGAATCTTTTTCGTTTTAATAGTATGAAGTATTATACATATTCTGCATCTATACTTTTGATTTTACAACAAATAAGTACTCACGAAATATCTTATCAAATTTAATGCTTAAAATGATCTGAAAGGCAACCTCTCAAAATTTTAACAGGAATCAATGCAGAATGTTACTTTAAAATCCTGTGCTAGATTTCAGCTTATGCGTAAGAGTTATTATGTATTTACATTATAACTTTTCTATTTTTGCTGTGAAACTATGCATTTAAAGGGGGCATCCATATATTTCAAAATGGGAACATATTTCTTGAATTTAGTTATGTAATACATATTGAATATTTATAACATTACGTAAATATAACAAAACTAAATTCCCCTTATATAAACGTAATTACTTATACATTGTTATAAGCTTAACGCTTTGATCTCAAAATTGATTTCGACGAAAGGGCAAATTATGCAAAACTTTTAGTGCTCTTGGATTGCATAAGTTTTGCAGCTCAAAATCAAATTTATGCAGAACTTTGTAACACATCAAGTATTTCTTGATTGTGACAAATTCATCGTAACTTTCATGATGGCGTTTAAATTGCGAAATAAAATGAAATTCTACCGCCGTCATTTAAATGCAAGAAACGACCTTAAAGATCTAAATGTGGAAACGACCCTTTTAAAACAAGAACACAAAATGTCGAATATCTTCCGATCTGTTTATGGTATATTAATCAAAATTGATATCTTGGGATATTTTATGATGACATATTTATTTATGTTATCAAAAATGGGTGTTGCCTTTGAAAATTTTGAAGTTAGTGCAATTTTAATTATGTAGATGACCTATTGTAAAATTTTAAATTATAGAACCTTTCCATACACGTTGAGTTCTTTAAAGTGGTGCCATTTGTTTTAATGTACAATGAAAAACGGCAATGCTGTGTGGTTCCTTTTTTATCCTCGGCTGTACAAGGAAATTTTAAAAAAAGCAGTACAATTCACATCTATTGTATTCAGAGAAGAAAATGGGAAAACTTTTATTGCTTTTTTGAAAGTATACTTTGCCACGGAAAACAAAATAGATTCTGTAGATACAATGTTTCACGAGAAAAAAAAATTCAGAAATGAAAACGATCACTTCGAATTAATCAAAATAACTTTCTTCCTTGGTGAAGGAATCAGGAATTTCACGCGAAAACAACACTCATGACGTCATAATACATTCGGTAAAACTTATGTGTCACATATCTATTGATTTGCGCATCGAAATATTTAAAATAATTGGCCAAATCAGAGGGCCAGACGCCCAGGCCCAACCACTGAACCGATTTCGATAATTCTTCTTTTAATATGGAAGCTATAGGTTCATATGAAAGCTTATGACGTCTAGATATGTTGCCAAGGGTCGCCTGCCCCCATCTCCCTCCATTTTTGAGAGAAATCGGGAAAAATCTTCTCCACTGTACATTCTCTCTGGGGAAAAACCATGAGACAGTCCTCCAGCCCCAACTACTGGACCGATTGCGACAATTTATATTTCATATGAAAACTAATAACATGAAGGTATGTCATCAATGGTCGTCTTCCACATACCACCCTCCATTTTCGACATATACCACAAAATAAAAATTAAGCTTAGTCCTTCAGCACATATAACCGCCAATTCGCCAATTTATTTCATCAAGTTTTAAGCATGGCAAAAGACTATTAATATTAAGTGTGAACAGCTGGTCGCCGAAGGCGGCTAGTAGACATAAAATCTGAGAGTAAAAAACATCTATAATAATTTTTATAGTTTCTCACGTTTCGTGCTTTTAATCGGAAATTTAATTACAAAATAGTTATTTTTGTTATTACGCCTTATTTAGGGGGAATGCGGGAACATTGATACACTTTTTTTTGGAAAGCTAATAAATGATTTTACGAATAACTAGAAATAAAAGACTATATTTATACTTTTTTTTATATAATATAGGATTTCAGTCCAAATTTGGTCATTAATGACATAATAAGAAACTTATTATACTTTTCCCCTATAAATGGATTTGTATCGATCTGCCCAATACTGGGTACATTGAGACACAAAGAAATATCAAAAATAATGATAATTAATAGATGCGGAATCAAACAAAATTTGTTTTAGCAATAAAATTTGCATTCCAAATCAATGATTAAAAATTTAACAAAGCAAGAAACCTTTTTATTAATCAAAATTCAACATTTTTAATAAGACAGGAAAAATAATTTATCTTTAAAAATAATAAAGGAGAATGTGGGTGGGGGGGTTAAAAATACTTAGGAGGAAGGGAATGCGTGCATCGAAGAAGTTTTTTTTTAATTTTAAGTAATTTCAAATTAAGGGAAATTTTCGCGTTCTTCCTTGATAGCTTACGAAAATATTATAGCACAAAAATAATTCTCACACCATCTGAAAATGAAAAATTATCTTTTCGATGATATTAAATATATTTCCGTATATTTTTTCTCCAATTAATATAAATTCGTAAAAAATATTCTAAACTTAATTTACAACAATACTTTTCATTTTTGCAATGAAATTTAATCTGTTTTCATTGTTTAAACGTGTACACAATTCCGCGTTTCTCTTAGATAGTTCATTTTTACGTTTTTTTCCATTTCTAAAGACGAATTTGCAAAGTAGTTGCTGTTGAGGCACATTGATACTCACAGAAGACGCGTATCAATGTGCCCCGGAGTCAATTGCATCAGTATGCCCCAAGAGCCCTTTTTTACATAAAACAAGTGGTTACGCAAAAACAACCTCAAAACTTAATTGAATCCAGAAAAATAAATGTTTTTTCCTACCTTTGGAGTAGATTCCCAGGCAGGAAAACTTAAGTAGTTAAAGAAATCTCTCAATACATACTTGGAAAAAAATTCAACTAGACGAGAAGATTAGCGATTTGATTCATTTTTAAATTAATTTTTGACTAAACATATCCGAAAAGTATATCTGGTGCTAAGGGTTACATTAGCATGTATGTGAAGGGATATGAACATCTTGAACATTCCAATCATCAAAATTTATGGACAGTATTAATGTTCCCGGGTATCAATCTACCCCAACTTTCCCTACCTTTATTTTAAACAATAATTATTTTCAGACATTCGTTTAAAATGGTTTAAAGAAAATTAAGCGGTTCTAAAAGCAGAAAAAGGAAAATACGAAAACAAAAAGAGAAATTTCGAGGGTTGGTGGTAAAATATTTTGAAAGTCTCTTTAAACGATTTAAAAGAATTTAAGGAAATAGTTAATAGTTCAATACAGTTACACTTTGACATTGAAAAAATACAAAACCGCATTTTTGTTCCTTTAAAATGCTGGGTTGGCCATCGAAGACATGTAACTATATCACGAACACGGATATCAGATCGAAAAGGACAGGGGGATGGGAAGTTGAAACATCGGTTTTCTTCGCGTAAATAAAAGGCTATTCATTTGAGAAGAAAAGTGTAAATAAATAAGTTATAGGTGTTAAATCATTTATAAAATGAGCCGTTGAATGTTAAGATAGTTTAACAGCATAAGGAATAAATATTTTATTAAAAAGTAAATTTTGGAATATCTTTTTATTTTTTAAAAAACTTCAGCATAATTTGTGCATTTTACTTAAAGATTGCATTAAGTATGAGGAAATGTCTGGTAAACATTTCATATCGATTACTGCATCATTTTTTAAAATTCGCAAGGAAAGGACAGCATTGTACAACAAAAAGGGGTCGTCGAAGAAAATGCAATCCTATTCTAAAAGTGTTGTTCCTCGTCATAAGTTTTAATTTGGTTTTATCGATTTTTTGGCAATTGTTTTTGAATTAAAAGTTTCCTTTCATAATTTTTCATAAATGTTTTTATAAATATCTGTTGAGTTGAAGCGAGAGAACAATTAAATTCACTCGAGTGATTAACCTTCTCAGTCTGTGCTTGCCGCTTCTATAAATATGTTTCGTATGTAATTCGGAAAATCTCTACAATCACCGGCGAATGTCAAAAATCACCAAGCACATTCACCGAAGAATGTCGACATTCACCGACGGTGCTTGTCGACATACTTTGGTGAATCTCGGGATTTCCCGCATTTCGATCTTCTATCGTAACATATACACTGGTGGACAAATGCTAAAGGGCATTTTTTAAGATTTCGAAATATTTGGACTTGATAGGAATACAATGGTTCGCAATCAGTTGCGGAGAATCGTGGGACATACAATCGTCGGTACTCACATTTTACAGTGAAGATTAGTTCACTGGATCATTTAGGGTACCGTCCATAAACTGATGAATACGAAAATTATTTTGGCCCACCCCGTTTCACAGAAAGCTGATAATGAGTTGAAACTTTAGTCAATGGTTTTGTTTGATGTCCATAATATTTAAATGTATTTTCGTAAAAATAGAATGAATATTCGGGAAGATATAAATGTTTTCTCAAAAATCCCAAATTTAGCGGGTTTTTTTTTTTTTTTTTGCTTCTAACAAAGCTAATTAGTTAAATGAGTTAAAGAAAAAATAGTTTTCAACCAAATTGTACGAAACTTACAGAATATTTGAAAATATGTAAAAGACGCATTGTATCGACATTTGAATAAAATGATTTGAATATTAGAGAAAATATCAATACTTGTAGTAAATAATTTTTTACTGCGCATGCGCGAAAGGTAGCGTGATTTTTCTTTTATAATTACAGAGCCATATATATAGAGCAAATTATATAAAAATTTCTTTTCAATACCATTAATATTCACACTGAAAAAAAATTCTGGTCAAAACTACCAGAACATGGTAAAATTTACCGTATTGTCTGGCTCATGTGGAACACCATAAAGTACGGTATTTTTTACCGTAGCAGTTTAGTAATGACTTTATGGTAAAATAACCAGAAAAATATCGTTTATTTACTACGCTGTTTGATATGGAATTTGGTATTATTACCGTACACAAAGGTATTATTACCGTACACAAAGGTAATACTACCAAATAAGATGGTAATTTAGACCATTTAATTTGATAAATTTACCAGAATAACTCTGGTTCTATTACAAATTATCTGGTAAAATTTGAGATACGGTATGTCCATTTATAATGGCAATCGCATTAATATTTATTTATTTTTTCTTTTTAACCGGTAAAATTTTACTAAATTCTCAACATCACTACGATTTTTTAAAAAGCAGAATGTTTGTAAATATACAAATGCCTGAGGCAGAGTGAGAAATGAACTATAAAAATAAATGCAAAAACTCATTGACTCATTTTTTATAAATTGTTAAATTTATTAAGTAATGTTATAATTACTAAAATTTTTCATTTCTTGGTAATTTAATTTTCTTTATTAATATACATAATATGCAGTGAATTTATTTCAAGTATTTAAGAAAACAAAAGCACATATTTCAAATCTAACTTCAATTTATTAGACAGTGGAGCTTGCTTTTATACTTTCTCAATAGGAATTGACTTCATTACGTAGGAAGTGATGTAATCCCCAGAAAGTTCATGAAGCCATTAGAAATAGGTTGAAGGTTCGAGGTCCTTCTAGAAAATTCCTTTTGTCGCCAACTTCGCCGCCAAGTCACTCAAGTGGTCGCCAAATATATCGCCAAGATTAGTAACTTAAGGAAACAACTTTATAGCTTTTGTTGGCCTCCACTTCTGTGATTGCTTTACAATCTATTTGTGGAACAATTCTTACAAATAAGTTGGCGGAGACTGTTGATAAGTCGTCATCTAAAAAATGTAAAACAATTCAATTAACATTTTGAATGATTCTTATAGTAAAGCAAAAACGGTTCTTAATATGTTAAGATCTCGCAGACTGAGTCAAAACTGAAGAGATCGCCTTAAACTTACTTTTTTTTTTACAAAATCTAAAACATTGAACAATCCTTTTAGTAATGATCATAAAAAAATGAATTGGGATTAATTATCGATCACTTAAAGTAGTAATCTCATTTCTTACGTTGATTGCTCTTGACTTCATCATACAAAAATTATAGCAAAGAAATGATAAAACAAAAATGGAAGCATTTTAAGGATAGCTTAACCTCTATTAAATAGCAAGGTAAAAAGCACTGCGCACGTAATCTCTCCCTTTCCTTTAGCTCCTGTAAAATATAGCAAGATTACTCAATTTATTAAACTTCAATAACGTGACTAATACCTCTATTAAAAAAAGTTATGGTACATTTACGTTTAAACCAAGTGGATACTTTTTCTATTATCTACTAGTTCGCTTTCAATAAAAAATAACAAATGAATGATTTCACACACAAATTTTAATTTTTAAATCATTAACGTAACATAGTGAACACTAATAGCTGGCTACTGCTGCATAAATGCTAATAAGCAAAATAATTTTGCTACCACCTTGATATTTCAAGCATATTTAAAACGGCACTAATATGTCCCGGTCGGGACAAAGGGGTTTAATTAAACATTATACAAATTGGAACAAATTTCAAAATAAAATACACAGATTTTTATATCATTAAATTCAGCAGTTTTTTACCCTTTTCATTAAGATTTATGTTCTTTGCTCGCATTAGACCTCTAAAGGTAGAATCTTGCTTCACTTTTTCTTTACTTTGAGCTATGTCCATTTTCTTCATACAGTTATCAGCAGCTAAAAATAAATTAGCGACCTATTTTTTACTCAAGTCCATGTTTTTGATCACATATCCAAAATTGAAAGCAAATATATGAAATGGTGTACATATTTGGTAAACTAGTTTTTCTTACCGATAACCAAATAATTCTGATTCGGATATATATGTTATGTCCAGAATAAACGTATCTAAAATTTCTTACGAGGTTTTAATTTAATGTAATAAGGAAACTATTTCCTTATTTTAGAAATTTTATTTAAATTAATTAATCAGTTAAGTAAAAAATAATAACGTCTCCTGGATTAGAAACTTATAATTGTATCAATTTTAAAAATTAGTTCTAGAAAATTTTAACATTATAACATTTTCATAAAAAATAAAAACGTTAAGTAAAAGCTAAACGATAAAAAATTATGTACTAATATAACATTATTTTAGTAACCTGAAATATTTTTTTAAAAATTAATTTAGAACGTTTTATGAGCAAAAAAATTCACTCTTAAGTTCTTTGTGCAAAATAAGGCTATATTTCGAAAATGCACTCCTGGGGGGGGGGGGGGTGGGACCTACTTCTGCATTATTTATATAAACTAAATTTCTTCCCACTGCAACTGCCCTATTAAATTTTATACATTGAAATTAGCGGTACATTTTGAACGAGCATGATCAGAGCTTTTAGAATTGTACTATTTGTATAAATACAAATTTTCCACTAACTGTAGTAAACGAAATAAGTTCAACTCGTATTCAACAATTTTCAAAATATTTATTTTTCTCAAAATTTAATTATTTAATTACAATTCTTTTGTTATGAATAGGTAGACTAAATCCATATGATAACCGATATGTGCATATTAATACAGCGATGATTAGTAGCCTCAAAATGAGAACATTTTCAAAGTCACTATTATTAAAACTTCAACAAAGCATTACAGTTATTCTGCTTATTTTGTTTGACAAAATTTTTTTATTGGATAATAACACCATTTCTATAAGTCTTGATCATGAATTGTGAAAATGTGCTAGCGGTTTTGGCGCAAAAGGTTTTTCAAGGTAATTGCAGGGGAAGAAAATTCTGTTCTCATAGAAATAAAAAAAAATTCTATTGTCTCAATCTTATAAACTGGCACCTTGAATACATATGTCTTTCCTAGACATTTGTGTTTTAGTGGTGCCACTTTTGCAAGCTTCTTTGAATATTATATAACGCTTCGCTACCTGTCAACGTTTTAAGAATATATAAAACTAAATATATTAAAAGTATTTTTTCTTTCAAAAATATTCCTTTTTTTTTTGTTGAAAAAAAATTTATATTCGAAAAATAGGATTACAGAAAAATTTCGTATATCATACCAGAATTTTTATATTTACATCACAAATCAAGTGAAGTGACCTCGTTGTTCCAAAAGAAGTGAATCCAATTTCAAAAGTACTTAAACATAAATAAATGTATTTAAAGTTTTAGGTAATGTTCCCTTCTAAAATCTCAGTTTCTTTCTCTAAAATCCCTTATGTTTGTGTGAGCAATGAAATATAACTCTACAATGTACTTAAAAACCTGGAGTGGAAAACTACCTAATTACTCAAAACTATTGCATCTTAACATAGGTTAACTTTCTTATAAATAATTAAATAAAAATAAAAATCATTCAGATTTATATATTTATTTTGTAAATTAATAAATATAATAATTGCTCAAATTAAAAATGTTTCAGTTATGTATTCGATATAATATAGCAGCAGATATTCAGAATAGCTATCAGATATGTTCAAAAATTATACTGAACCTTATACATCTTATTTATTTCAATATTTTCATAACTTGTGTAAATTTAATATAATTTTAGTTACTATATTGTTGCTTTAGAGTTGTTCAGTAAAGAACGATAAAAGTAATTTCTCCAAAAATAAGATCTCAGAAAATATAGAAGACATGAATAGGAAATAAAGTACAGACTCTTTAAATGACACAGCTCAAGTTTAGGAGCTATGTGGATTATATGTCGATTATAAGTTGCTTACAATTTACATTTTAATTCTTTAAAAAACTATATCTAAATGCATAGAATTGAAAGTAAAAAAAATCTGAAGACTGTTATCGGCGACAGTGTGTTTAACACCTTTAGCAGAATTGACAGTGAAAAGTTCATAGAGCTGGCACAGTTACGAGATCAGGTTTTCTTAAAAATGATTTATTATTAATCCAAATCATAATACTCTTCACTGGAGTAATCAAAATAATAAAATAAGCTTAAAAGATACTTCTCTAATACGAAAAATATTGCCAGAAAATATAACCCGATCTCGTGCACGTATATCATTCTCCCGTTCTCAAGGATCAAGGATGAAGAGTGTGTCTCCGGCGTATGCTCCAGAACTGAGTTCTTAGCTTGTGCCGGGTTCAAAAATTGTTAGATCAAGAGTATCACAAAATTATGCCTTCGTTTCAAAATGCTTAAAAGGCAAGAAAAAACTGCCATCAAAAGACGGACTACAATTATTGCCGATCTGATTCGGTCAAGAGAAAAAAAAAATGGCACCCTCCGAGAAAGGCCTCCATATTCTTTTTCATCCCGTTCTCATCTCCAACTGACAAAAACATGTCACCAACCCGCCACTACAGTTGCGTATAAAAAAAAACGCTTTATTTCGATTCGAAGTATTGCCAACTGCAGATGACTAAACGTGCACCAATCCGGTTCCAATCATTTGAGAGTTCGAATCAACCTAAGATCATGGTATGGAATTGGAAAAATACCCAGAGACTCTACTATCCCCGGATCCGAAAATAAATTTATTGCTAATTTTTTACTAAATGTCTAACAAGACAAAAACAAAAAAGAATTATAAATATTCCACCCATCCATATTCTTCATAAAAAATATATAATTTTAGATATGACAGTTTTAAGAAGCATAGTATAAATAATAGAAAGATGTTCAAGTTATGAAGTGTCATGTTGAAATAACAATGTTTTATATATATATATATTTATATTTCTATAAAGGTACAAATTCTGCTTGACAGATTCAAATTCTGTTATTTCCATGTTTATTTGTTCTATCAATTTTTTCTATTGTGAATTCAATATATTTATTTCATGTTTAGTTTCATTTTAAAGGTAATAATTCACTCTGTTTGATTTAAATGCTTAATGCACATTTTTTTTAATTCTAAAGTACGTACAATTGTTTGTGTAATTTCCTCAGTTAAATTTAAAAGCATCCATTCCTTAGTTTCTTGTTGTTCTACAAAACACCTGCAAGTAACAGCTGAAACAGACAACAGCTGCATCCTTTCTCTCCCCCCCCCCTTCTATGCACGTGTTCGAACCAACAAGTCGGTCTCTTTATTATGCTGACGCTGTTGTCCAGCGAAATCCTCTCCAGATGACCGGTATTACGCCCTCTTCCTGTCCGCTGTGACAGTTTGCAAACACTAAATCTCTTAAATCCCCTTTCTTCCCAATTAAATTTGAAACCCGCTCTTTGGTCAGAGATAAGGGCAGCCTCGTTCTGATTGGGTAAAATGTGAGTAGTTATTGCTTGCTCTATCCATTGAGATTCGAGCTGGCGAGGTTGGCTTTCCTTGGCTCGAAAAATTAATTTCTAACTGTGCTTTTGCCCGTTTTAAAAATTTGGTGGTTTGGCGTTGCTTGGCGATCCTCCCCGGTTGATTCAAAATGGCTGGTGCATGATGGAAGGAAGGGAGATTATGACATTTTTTTGGAGAGAAGGTTTCTGGCTGAAAAGAAGAAGTAAGAGAATCTTTCGGGAGTAAACAAAAAGAAAAACTGAAGATTTTCATGGAGATTCTCTGCGGAGATGGCGCACAGACCTAAGGAGATGAAGGACGGTGACTGCTAAGGCGAAGCGGACATTGCTGGCCGTGCACCGAAAGTGCGTGAGTAGGCTTAAGGAGACTTTGGAGTTAATGCCCGTCAAAAGAATATCAAGCTGGCCCACCGGAATCGACTGTTGTCCCAGGAGTGCCGTCACCGACCCTGTGTATTGACGAGGAGCCACGAGAAATGCTCCGGAGTTGGTGCCCGGCAACAGAACATCTAGCTGGCCCACCTGAACACGCGGTTGCCCCAGGAGTGCTGATTGACGAGGAGCCACAAGTGTTATCCTTTGACCCACCCATGACGCGGAGTATCCCCGCTGGACCACCAGAAATCATTTTTGCCCCTCAGGACTGCCATCACCTACAGCCATGCTTGAAATTCCCAGGGATCGAGATGAGAAAATGACCAGGCCGCCAGAGTCAAGAAGGGAGATCCTAAAAAAAACGAATTGGTTTCCACCCCGCGCCAGTTCGCTTCCCCTTGGAGAGAGTCGCCATGCCAACAACAACCAGCCACACCTGACTGACAGTTAAGTAAAAGTTAAAATTTTGAAAATTTAAAGTTGTATCCAGAAGTGAATCCCATAGTTTGTCATGTTATTTAAGAGATTATCCTGAAATTTTTTTATTTATCTTTGTCAGAGTAAATTCTCATGTAAATGTAGTATATGGATAGTCAAGAAACTTTAAATGTAATTGTGTAAAAATCTAAAAGAATTGATTTTAAGCTGAGTAATATTACATGATTTAGATTTTACTAAATGTGTAAAGATTTGTTAACAAATAAAAGTGGTAAATTTAAAGAATAACTAAAAGCAATGTGTACATATCACAACATATGTCCTATTATTGAAGTGTTTATGCCTTTATTTAATAAGTAAATGCTTACAAGTGGAAGGGGCCTCTCCATATAAAAATGTATTGACTATGTTATGCAATTTAGTAGTGTTAATATATATTAGCCAAGATATACTTATCAATACAATTCAAGATTTTAAATAAATTTGTTATTTTATTTCTATTCATGTGTCTGTCATTTATTTTATCTCAAGGCACACTGACTCCAAGGGAATTTTGCTAGGTCTGAATTTATTGATTGATTTAATTGAACCTGGAAGTTATTGCATGTTTCTATACACAACGCATAAGTTATGATTCTTTTGGCCATGAACTTTAAATGGTTATTTATTCTTGTGGTGTTTTGTTAAATCTTTGGTTTATTACTAAATGGTAGCACTCTTTTAAAACCACCACCACATATATTATATTTTGGTACCTTGACAACACGACAGAAGGGGAAAAAACGCAATAGGAACATTCTTTCAATTTGTTCTTATGATCACTTGATTTTGATAATTTTCATATTATTTATGCAAGAAGTTTCCAAATGAAATACAGGAAATAACAAATTATTTAATTTTTGCTTTTACTATTATCTGATGTAACAAAAAACTATTGCAAATTGAATAATTTTGATGCATTCCTTTTCACCATACAGATGAAAATAAAATTAAACATATCTTCATACGTCTGTAGTAATTGTTTAGTAACCTAGTATTCATAATCTTAATTTTAAAAAAAGTAAAATTTCGACATTTCATTTCAGGAAACGGTAGCAAAGCGAACTTTAAACGTAATTTACTTATGAGGAAAAGGTATTTAAAAATAAACGGCAATTAAATACTAAATTATTGGCAGAACATCGACGAAGTATACATTAAATGCATTAAGGAAGTGAACAATATATTTTCATTTTTTTCACATCGTAAAAACAAAGTCATGAGCTAAGAAATTTGCTAATTATTTAAAGATTTTTACTTTTAATTTATACATTCAAATGTAATGGTGTCGAAGGCCACCGACTCGGCATAAACAATAAAAACGACAAAAATCGTTTAATATGATTGATATGAAAAGAAACTACAAATAAAGTATTCTTATGAACATATATATGCATATATTTACCTTATTTTTTTTCTTCGACATTCAATTTACCCAGCTGTCAAATTTTTAACTTTCAATAAATGAGAAATTTTATTTAAATATATACTCACAAATCATATATACTTAATTCAACATTAACGAAAAATCAATTCAAAATAAAATTTAGTACTTACCAGTAAACTCCTTTTACCAGTTCTTCAAATCCCCACTCCTTTAGCTCTTCTTTAATGTCTATTTTTAATGGCTATGTAAATATCCAAATCAGCTCTAACGCGAGAATGTCCCGTCATGCTAAACATGGTCGAGCGAATAGAGAAAGATTTTTCGTTTAACGTTCCTTCATTTCCAAACTGAAACTTTTAGTAAATTGCACTACGCACTTAACAGATACTTAAAACAGACGCCGCTATGGATTGATCCATCAGGGTATAGAATGTTTTCACACTTCAACACTTCATTAATGTCCTTCTTTTCTCTGATATATTGGCATACTTGAGGAGGAACGTTATCTACTTCAATCCAACAAAGTGCCGCCATATTTGAGATTTACCATACGGTATGGTAAAAAAAGTAAATGCACTGATACCATTGTATTTGGTAGATGTCAGAGAGGTCAGCATAGTCAAATCATCAAACATATGGCAAAATGAACGATACTTTCTGAAGAATAATCTGGTAATTTTATCGTGATTCTCGTAGAAAAACGAAGTGTATGGTATGAAAACCGTTTTTCCTGGTAAATTAACTTTTCAGCGTTGTAGAGCCATAATTTCTAAAACCAGAAATTCTCGTAAACCGTTACCAGAACGAACAGTAAGATTATTAAACAAATGATTTAAATACTGTAAATTTTGTTGATTATCACCAGAATTCTGGTTTTATTACCAGAAATGCCATTACCATACAAATATGGTTTTTTGCCAGAATTTTTTTCTCAGTGTAGTATTAGGAAACAAATATAAACTAATTAGAGTTACGTGATAAATCTGATTAAAATTCTGGAAATGTGTCGAAGGTACCTTTCCAGAAACGTACCAGGTACATTCTGTCCCAAAAGACTCTAGTAAAATATGTTTTAGCAAAACGGAAAGGAATACAAACACCAATTACAAATATGTTTATTCAAACCATATGCGTAAGAATATAAGTTTATAGAATATATAAACAAAATATTATAAAAGTTTATAGAATATATTTCAACAAAAGGTGCTCAACACAAAGTTCTTAACGGTTTGACATCGTATACACGTTTTTCCATCGACATAATTAAGGTTTGTAATATCTCTGGTTCCAAGCTGTACCATGCACTTTCAATGGATGTCTTCAAGGCATTCACTGAATAAAATTGCCCTCCATTCTCATATACCTTCCGAGACATAAAGCCTCACACTTTCTCAATTGGGTTTAGATCAGGACTCATCGGTGGCCACTCAAGAACAGTAACATTTTTCGAGTTTAAATAATTTTTCCTAGCATTGGAGGTATGGGTGGAAGCATTATCATGCTGATATTCCCAATTTCGTTCCCCTATGTTTTCTGCAAATGACATAAGATGATTTTCTAGTGTTTCTATGTATTTAGGAGAATTCTGTCGGCCATCTAAAAAGGTCAAACCCACTCGACCGTTGAAACCGAAAGCCGCTCACACCATCACAGATCCACCACCACTTTGCCTACTGAAAAAGCTCCTGGGCTCTTTTCGTAAATCATGCCAATATTTTATATTCCCGTCAGGTCCATCGAGGTTCCATTTTTTTTTTCATCACTATAAAGGACAGCCATCCATTTATCGCCATATGACATGATTACGAGCCCATTATAATCTCTTACTAATGTGAAGATTTGAGAGTGGTAATCTGCGAGCTATTTTTGCGTGGATCATATAACCAGATTCTATAATTCGTCTATGAACAGAACAGAACGCCGTCTCTTACCCCCGTACCCGTGACCACGGACACGGGAATTTTATTTAAGAAAAACAAAATAAACAAAAAGAAGGAAATACATGCACAGGCATTTTCACTTTTACACTATTAGTTCGTAATAGTCTTCTTTTCTTTAGATGTTGAAATACCTTTCTTTTATTTGAAGGGGGAATGTCCGGTAATTAACAGTATTCTTGGAGATTTGCAACCGGGAAGTCCTAGTAATTTCGTGAACCGACATTTTCTGGCTGGAAGCCATTCTTTGTATCCGTCTATCACTGCGAATATCCGTCGCACATGGTCTTGCCGAACGTGGTTTTGGCTCATATGGCGTCTTACGAGTTAATACACGATAAATCATACTTTTAGAATAATTTTAAAATTTCGATATTTCCTTAACAGTCTTAACAAGCAATTTCAAATGAAGAATTTTACTCACTTCTTCATTAGAGAGCTACGAAGCTTTAGGTATCTTGAAACGCAGAACAAACGGTCGCTTTCCTTTTCTTACAACATATTTATTAGGCTCCGAATCGACGTCATGATTACCGATACCATATTTGCATAAAATTGAATTTGTCTATAAACTTATTATTTATTATTATATTCTAACAATTAACAGTTATTTCTGTTTATTCTACGATTTAAAAATTGGCATTAAATGTACAGGATGGAACTGCTGTTTTTTCTATATAATAGACATAACATATCCATACAGTAAGTTGCAATTAAATGCGTAAATTGTAATTAAACAACAAAAAATTGTAATTGCAATTAAACAACAAAAAATATAGGCAAAATACAAGATTCTATAAACTTTTGGGACAGTGTGTAAGTTTAATTATATCATTCTTTATTTGTAAAAATAAATTGAGTTCAAATTAATAATAGCACAGAAGAACATACAAAATTTTTACATTTGCCAATTAAATTTTAACTGTTTTAGAGTAACTTGAGGCTGCTGATTCTCAAACCAACTTTTGTGATATGGACTTTACATCTTTATTTTATACAAATCGGTCTGTAACTTCCTGTCATAGATTCCTTTCAAAGATGTCAAAAATATGTTAAAAATATTTTATAATATACGAGTTCGTGAATAAACAAAGTAATTAGGTATTTATTGTTAAAATAAAAAGTCAACAGCGAAGTCTTCTTCTGAGATATGCAAAAAAATGAGAGAGCTGGGAATTCGTGTTGTTCCAGTATTATTTCCAAAAAGAAAATGTAAAATGCCAGATAAAAAATGTCGAAAATGGTGTTACGAAATTCAATAGACTTTATTTCTCGAGAATAAAGGTAATTTGTATTCAGAAAAATGTCGACTTTTCTCTTATTGTAGCAGAAATTTCACTTCTTTTAGCTTCTAATTCTTTTTAATAGAAATTTAAATTATGGGAATCAAGTTTCCTTTTACTCCCATTATTTCTGGATTTCTCCGAATTCCCAAACTGAATTGGGAAATAAACATGTGGACGCGGACATACAGACAGACTTCCCTTTGACGAATTTTGTCCAAAATTTGATATAAACCTACAAATTACGTTTAAAGACCACATACGAAATTTCATCCCCGTAGCTCTAATAGTTGTTGAGTTATCGCGTTCACAGACACACAGACAGACATAATTCCCAAATTGTGTTTTTCGAACTCAGGGAGGTCTAAAACGTGGAGATCCGTCAAAATCTCAAGTTCGAATTTTTTGACGATTGTAATACTTTCTCTTTGTATACTTCGTATACGAGAAAGTAAAAAAACAGTCATTTATCTGTACTAAAGTAGATATTGATCCGTTTCTCATTGTTTCCGTCTCAGCAAAATTAATTAACTAATCTCGCCATCGGTCCATTATTTTATGGCCAGTTAACTGATTGTGTGCCTAAATAATATTATTAACAACACCGTTAATTAATCATTAATTTAACCCGTAATCTATGAATGGATTTGGTGACGTTTCGATCTATGAGGATTCAAATTTGGAACTTTTTTTTTTAAAAAAAGATTTCAGGTTATTAGAAAATGTGAATTTGATGTGAATTTTAAATTATATTTCGAACAAATAATAAGAATTATAACAATTGCATTTTCAGACCAGTATACGCTCAGTCAAGTGTAATAATGGAAAGTGTTAGACAAACTTTTATCTCTTAATAGGAATTAAGCCACAAGTCTATGAATTTGAAGGTGTTTTCACAGTTGAATAACTCATTTCAGAATCGTGCCATAGTTTGCACAATTTGACGCTCAGTGTCCGTTGTCAATACTTGCCAATATTGACTTTATGTAAACAGAGAGTGTTTTTTAACACTAATATAAATTAGGTGAGAGTTATGGAAGTGAAATTTATCGCATCTATAAAGGCATTGAATTCGTTTTTTTTAAATGTACCTAAATGTAATATGTAATATCGTAATATCCTTGCCAAAATCAAGGTCTGCGCCTTTTCTATCTGTAAACAGAGCGTGTTGTTAAAGGCTATTTCGTGCAGTGTCATCCATTTAAAAAATACTGTAAAATGTTTAATGTAGTCGTAATTTTAACGCTAAAAAGAATTAAGTTACATTTACAGAAATTAAATTTTCAAATAAATCTCATGTTGGCTGTACTTTTTTAGAGCAAAAACTGCATTCGTTAGAAAGAAAGGAAAAACATTTTATTTTCAATCGTTAAATTTCAAAAAATGCACATAAAAGTACGTAAAATTGCATCATTATATATGCATGTTTGAATTTAAAAACAATTCTATAAAAAAATAAAATGAATCAGTAACAAAAAAAATCAGTAGTACAATTTCTTGTATTATTTTTTCAATGTCTCAAACTTCAAATTGCAAATGTTTTTTTTTTATAATGTTGAGAGTGAAAGCTTTATAAAATGCATTTAAACTGAATTAATGAAATCAATGAATGACAGCCCAGCTATTTATATAATACCCAACTCTAAATCTGATTGGAATTTCAGAAAGCTTAAAGTTACTGAGAGCATCGATGTAATATACTTATTGCTATACATTCTTCCATTGCTTCAGAAACTATTTAAAATAACCGATGAGAGTTATTTTTTGCTTCTGTAATTAAATTTGAAACAACATGTTCATTTCTCATTCCAAATCTACTTTTGATCTGCTTATCAGTTTTTTTCTCAGTTAAATTCATGCCTGATGTATAATGGGATGAGTTCTACACATAAATCTGGTTAGCACAGAATGAAATGGAGATTTTGATTGTCTTAACTTAAATAAAGTAAAAAAGACAGCTCTCTATATTTTTTTTAAATTCTATATTTTTTAAAATTCTAATTAACCTTAAGGATATTAGAACATGATTTTTTCTAATCTACGGGTGAATATAAATTTTATAAGTCCTGAATATGCGTATTTTGTCTCATCAAATAGTAGTAACAATTTTATTCTCGTGCAGACAAGAAAAATGCTGTATAAGGTGATTTTAACCCTACCGCAAAGAAATTCTACTTGAAACTAATCAACTAGCTTCATTCGATTTTCTTACAAGTTATTTGCCTCCTGAGTTATTTTTATTATTATAATTCATTTTCCTTATTCCTTAAATTATTTTTAGAATAGAAGCTTAAGAAATCTCGATTTACCCTTAGTATCTTAAAAATTTGTTTTCAGTAATACTGGCATACGCTAATGTCTCAAATGTAATGTAGATACAGACACTATGAGTGAGCCGAAAGAATATCATTCTAGAATTTAATTATTATTTGAGCAGTTGTTTAAAATGTTGAAAATCAAATTTGTGCAATTATTTGAAAGAAAAGGAAGCAGTCAAAATTTCGACGGTTAAAAGCAGATGAAACTACCGAATAAGAATGAGATGTATATTGAGTTCTATTATTTGATTGCATTTATATAAGTATAAATAAGAATACTCACAAATGGGTCCTGAACCAAGCAAATACGTTCATAGCAACGATAACGGCTATTTTCAACTATTTTTCAAAGTTATGAAGTTAAATATTTAAATAAGTTCTGCACAAAATATCGTAATCAGCACTTTGATCGAAATCAACAAAACTAATGAAAATTATTGTTCTTGTTAACAATACATTGTGATGGAAACAGTATACAGTATTGTTAAAACAGTGCAACAATAAAGGGCTGTAACAGAAGACAGATGTAGCAACAGAGTATAATTGAGAAAAATAATTTCAATTGTTGAAGCGGCATCTTCTGTTGAATCATGTTCGACAGATCTAATGAAAAAACATCTCCGAACGAAATTTTTTATGCATAAAAATGTAAGTTATTTATTATTTAGAGAGAGCCTAACAATAATTCCTAAATAATGATAACTCATACCTCCAACTCACTTTCTGAAATATTTAATTTATGTATGAAAATGCATGTTGTTTTCTATCTAGGTAGGGTATCTATCAACAAGAATGTGCCGCATATTTTGAATAAATAATGAACTCTATTACTCATGTAGTATTTTAACGAATGTGCATTCTGAGATTGTAGTACGTAATTAAAAACATAGATTAACGATTCAGAAAAGAATAATTTTGAAATTATTTAGAACTTTTAATAACTGATCTTTGAAAAATAAAATTGAAACTATGCAATATTAAATGCTATGCGTCAGTATGCGATCGAAAAGCTTCATCTAACAATCATTTATTTGCTTTTCAAGGAAGTAAATTTCAATGATATCATATCTATAAACAGAAAAATCTTTAAATAAGGCATGAATACAGATTTTCAAAGACGTTAATTCTCATGAGATTAGGAATATTTTAATAAGAATTATAAATTTAAAGATATTTATCATAAAATTTAATTTTTGTACTGGATCATTCAACATAAATCGAATTTTATAAGTATTATAATTTCTTCCTCTCTGTACAGTTAGCCTATAGGGGATTTCCGTAATATAATTGATGAAAACTCTTTCAATTAAAACATTGAATTTTGTCTCTGGGCCAAGAGGTTACATATAGACTTTCTGTAGCTATACTTGAAAGTACAGCTACAGAATATTATATATTTCTATTAATATAAAATATTCTGTATTATATATTAATAGAAATAGAAAATCTGATATAGAAATATATTATATTATATATTTGTAGAAATATACAATATTATATATTTCTGCCTGTGTACTTAAACTCCCACCTATTTTGCATTTGTGAGCTAATTATTTCTGCTTTGGTGCTGCCATCTGCTGCCTGCTTTGACATATATTAAATAATAAAAACTTTCTTTTTATTCTCTTTTAAATTTTTGGATTTCAATTTCACCTCCTGTTTTCAGAATTTGTCACTCAATGGCAGATGTTTTTCAGAATTTCCTATAATCACTTTAGATTCTTCTATTTTAGCATTTAATCTTGCACAAATTATACTTATTAATTTAGCCTATTAAAATCAGCAAAATGGCTCTTGCTGAAAAAATATATTTCTAGAAAAATGTATTTAAAATAATTTGAAAAACCAAAGGACAAGTCCCAACCAAACTCGTCGATTTTTATTTCATACGAAAACTTGGGACTACTAGATATGTCATCAATGGTGGTCTGTCCCCCAATCACCCTGACTATTTGAGAGAAATCTCAAAAACACTGTACAATTTTATTCTTCAGATTATGGTAGATATTTAACCCACGTTGATAAATGACATTAGACCTCTCCAGTTCATTGTCTACATAAATTCTCCTAATGGAGTCAAATAACTGACCATGTCGTGTATTTCTTATACCTCTTGTAAAATATGCATTTCATTTCAACATTAAAATGACTCGGCATTTTAGTCGGATTCAAATATGCTGAGAAAAGAATGAAAACATAGCAACCGTAACCATAATGGATATATTTCTTAATGTAAGCAAAGCAAGATTTCGGAGAGCTTGGTTTACAGATTTTACAAACATTTTGATGAAATAAAATATTTAAGCAAAATGTAATAGGATATTATCTCAGATAACAACAAAGGAAAAGAGATATGAATAAATTGTTTGTTTAAACAATGAAAACGGTTTTAGTTACGTTGCAACATTGACCAAAAATTTATGCCAAAAATATTTTTAAAAATTCATTAAAATTAGAGAAAACATTTTACTGCATTTCAATTCATATCATTGCGAAGGTAATTTTATGCATTTTTATATGGTGTAAGAATGATTTTTGTACAGTAATATTTTAGGAAGTAAGGAAAAACGCCGAAATTTCGCTTAATTTTCAATTAAATTTTAATAAAAGGGGCTCCGAGGTGCACATTCCCACCGTCCAAAGTATGTTTGTGCCAAATTTCGTGGCTCTAAGTCAGGTGGTCTGCTCTGGAGAGCGCCAACACACACACAGACATCCTCCTTTATTATTAGTAGAGATATATTGCAAGATCAAATAAGCTATATTAAAAAAATCGACTATTTTACAAAATTCTCGGCACTCTTATTGAATCACACACAAAATTTAATAAAATAAATCGATTAACTGATAATGACATGAATGCTAAACATGCAGTAGATTGAAGATTAGATTCGTTAATTAGCATTCATTTAAAAAACTGAAATATTGTCTGTGATCGAGATCACTCAAACGTTCAAAATTTATAAACTCTAGTGTATCAGTAAGCGAGTGTTAAATAAAACTGCGAAAGAGAGACATAACAGTAACAAAAAATATTTAAATATTTCTTGTTCATATTGCAGAGTTGCGCACTACCTTTCTTCGGATTGAAGTGAATGGGGGATTCTTTGCTATTGTTCTTTGACAAACAAACAAAACGAACAAATACGACAACATTCGGACTGTTTCTGTAATTAAGAGTTTATACTTATAATAATTAATAATAACTTATTAGTAAATATAATATTTATTAATAAGTGAAATTATTAATAAAGTGATTATTAATTAAAATCCTATTACATTTTGCTTAAATATTTTAAAAGTCTCGAAAAAGGTAAAATATGAAGGCTCATTTCATACCTAGAGCAGTATAACAAATACGTGTTCTGTGTATCACGTATTTGTTTGTCAACTGTTCTAGGTTCAACTGTTCTTTGTTGTCAAGTTTCAAATCTGAACAATTAAATTAACATCGAAACTTTTCAAGTTTCAAATACTAACAATGAAATATCAATTTCACTTTAGAACTTGCAATTTTGATACTTGTAACAATTAAATTAACCAACAATGCTCAATACAGTATAAATATCCGGAAAAAGTCAAATTTCTTCAGTAATGATATTGATTAGTTTTCAAGCGAATTTGAAAAGAGCTATTATGGATTTCCTTCTATTTACGGCAATTTTTCTCCAGATATTGTTCTGCATTATAGAAGCAGCGTATTTTGGAGGATTTCTCTTCGTTTTGCCCATTTCTGGGTATGCCATACTTGGCGAACTGGTCTTGTATGCCCTCTCATTGATGTTGAAAGAATCAATGGATACGGACAAAGAAACCTGTGCTCCGGAAGTGTCTTTGGCTATGTCGAACATGGAGTTGAGACCAAAAGCTCCACCACTTGTTCGTAATGCCCTTGTTTGGAGCTATTGCAAAAGGCTTGGTATAGATGCGAAGCTGATGTTTCCAAACGGGGCAAAAATAACAATTGTCAACGGAGTCCCTTTTGTCAACTCGAAGGAAGTGTATATGTTTTGCCAGGCTCTGAAATTGAAAGCTGACATGTTACTCTAGAAGGAGATCTGAAGGAGGTGGAGGTGGATGGAGGAGGAGGTGCCACATATTTATTTCCCAATTCAGTTCGAAAATTCGGAGAAATCCAGAAATAATGGGAGTAAAAGGAAACTTGATTCCCATAATTTTAAATTTCTAATAAAAAGCTTAAAGAAGTGAAATTTCTGCTACAATAAGAGAAAAGCCGTCGTTTTTCTGAAGACAAATTATTTTTATTCTCGAGAAATAAAGCCTATTGTATTTGTAATACCATTTTCGACATTTTATATCTGGCATTTTACATTTTCTTTTTGAAATTAATACTGGAACAACACAAATTCTCAGCTCTCTCATTTGTTTACATATCTCAGAAGAAAACTGAATGTCTTTGCTGTTGACTCTTTATTTTAACAATAAAATACCTAATTACTTTGTTTATTCACGAACTCGTATATTACTTATAAAATATTTATGAATATACTTATAAATCAGGGAATGAAGCAAGCTGGAACGAACCCAAATACCTCTGTTTGTTAAGCAGGGGATGATTTACTATTTTTATATTTTATTTCGTCCGAAGATGGTGGCAGTTTTAATGACTCCTTTTCATGTAATGGTAATGTTCGGCAATTTACAACGATTCTAGCTAAACTGGACTACATTCATAACTTTTCGAAAAATAACGATAACAGCAAATGGCATTTGTTTAATGAAAAGACTAGTTTTATTAATGCGGATAAAATCGGATATTTAATAGCAATTTTCTTGACATTCTATTTCTTCATTGAAAATTCTATTTCTTGATTGACAAAATGTCTTTTCTTTTAAGAACAAAAGCAGATGATTTGGTGCATAATTTTGCAGGGGAAAAATGGCTAAATCTTTAAAAACTGTGACGAAGTGCAGATCTTAATATTTTTTTCTGGAAACGAGGTCCACAGATCTACTAGTTACACATTTTTGCGAAGAAAATTTAAGGATTATTCCGATCAAAACTGATTATCCCGACAGTTATTTCGGGATAATTTCGTAGAGCTGATTCCGAGTCAGGCAGATTGTTATTTGGCAGATTGGTCACCACTCATATAATATTTAAACACCACTCATGTAATATGCAAACAGCACTCAAATCGCATGAAACTGTCTCGTATAAAAATTAATAATAAAATTAAATCCAATACAACCTATGTCAAAGAACAAAATTCAAAATAATAATAATGAACGAATTTCAATATTTTTGACATCTTTGAAAATAGTCTGTGACAGGAAGTTTGAGACCGATTTGTATAAAATAAAGATCAATATATAAATAAAATATATAATAAATATATAAATATATAAAATAAATATAAAATATAATATATAATATTATATAAATATATATATTATATAAATAAATAAATAAATAATATTATAATAAATATTTAAATATATAAAAAAGAACAATAAATAAATAAAATATATAATAATAAAAATATATTATGAGGCAAGAGTCCATAAAATATAAAAATTAATAAGAGACAATAAAGAGTCCATATCACAAAAGTTGGTTTTGGAATCAGCAGCCTCATGTTACTCTAAAACAGTTAAAATTTTCTTGGCAAATGTAAAAAGTTCTTCAGTGCTGTTATTAATTGTAACTCAATTTATTGTTACGAATAAAGAATGACTTAATAAAAAAAGAAACTTCCCAGTACGTTTGTGGAAAGGTACCTTCCACACCTTTCCAGAATTGTTTGCAGAGATTTATCACATAACTCTAATCAGTAACATTTATGGTAATCAGTAACATTTATTATCAGTAACATAAAATAAACCGTTTGTATTTGTTTCCTAATACTACTTTCAGGACATTAATTTATTATCGATATATTATTATGGATTTATTTATTATATTATGGGTCGGGATATTACTTATTACAAAGTCTCGAAAAAAGTAAAATATGAATGCTCATTTCATACCCAGAACAGTTGACAAACAAATACGAGAAACACAGAAACAGTCCGAATGTTTCTGTGCATCTCGCGTTTGTTCGTTTTGTTTGTTCGTCAAAGATCAATAGCAAAGAATCCCCCATTCACTTCAATCCGAAGAAATGTAGTGCGCAACTCTGCAATATGAACACGAAATATTTTGATTTTTTTTTTACTGTCTCTCTTTACATAGTTTTATTTAACACTCGCTTACTAAGCTTAATTTTTAATTCGCTTAAAGCTTTTTTTTAAGCTTTAATTTTTATTTCGCTAATTTAATTTTTAACTCGCTTTCGCTTGATAATTTCCGAAAATATTACAGTACAAAAATCGTTTTTACACCATATAAAAATGCAAAGAATTACATTTGAAATGATATCAATTTAAATGCCGTACAACCTTTTCTCTAATTTTAATGTATTTTTATAAATATTTTTTGGTTATAATTTACAACAACACTTTTCGTTGTTGCAACGCAACTCAGACAGTTTTGATTGTTTAAAGTTTAAACTAACATTTAATTGCATTCGCGTTTAAATGCATTTAACTAACATTTTGCACTCACGTTTTAAAATTTTGAATGTCTGAGTGCTCTCGATGACAGACAATATTTCGGTTTTTTTAAATAAATGCTAATTTATAAATCTAATATTCAATCTACGGCATATTTAGCATTCATTTCATTATCAGTTAATCGATTTATTTAATTAAATTTTGATTCCATAAGAGTGCGGAGAATTTGGTAAAATAATCGATTTTATAATATTGCTCATAATAATATTTTGCAATATATCTCTGCTAATAATAAAGGAGAATGTCTGTGTGTGTGTCTTGGCGCTCTCCAGGACAGAAAAATGGACTTAGAGAAACGAAATTCGGCACAAACATACTTTGGAGGGTGGGAATGTGCACCTCGGAGCCCCTTTTTTGAAATTTTAATTAAGATTCTAATCAATTAAAAATTAAGCAAATTTCGGCGTTTAATAATTTCGCTTAATAATTTCCGAAAATATTACAGTACAAAAATCATTTTTACACCATATAAAAATGCAAAGAATTACATTTGAAATTATATCAATTTAAATGCCGTACAACCTTTTCTCTAATTTTAATGTATTTTTATAAATATTTTTGGTTATAATTTACAACAACACTTTTCGTTGTTGCAACGCAACTCAGACAGTTTTGATTGTTTAAAGTTTAAACTAACATTTAATTGCGTATCTCTCTTCCTTTGTTGTAATCTGAGATAATATCCTATACATTTTGCTTTCATATTTTATTTCAGCTCTCCGAGATATTACTTTGCTTACATTAAGAAATATAACAGGAAGCTGAATGGTTATGGTTGCTATGTTTTCATTCTTTTCTCAGCATGTTTCAATTCAGCTAACATGCCACTGGCAATAAAATGTGCTGCATCATTTTAATGTTGCAATAAAAAATAAATAAAATTTAATGTTGTAATAAAAATGTAATAAATCAATTCGGAGGCTAGTCGTAGCAGGCACAGTACAGTGGCGTTCCTTTGGAAGGTGTTTAAAAATGTAATAAATCATTTCAATCCATGTATAATTTCATTTCGGTATATAAAGCTTTTACCGGATAAATCTTTGCTAGTGTTTGCTGTTGTCAGGGTCGAATTAAGATTTGCCCTTTGGCACGACTGGTTTTGGCTCGCACCAAATGGCGAAGGACACGGAAGTTAAGAACGAAAGTGCCAACCAAACAACTGACTTTTCTGGACAAATAAACCTCAAAGTATAAAAAAAATCGACTCTTCCAAAACTGTTAAAACAATTACAGCAAATACTTTTTTTGTGGAATAAGACAATCATGCCTACTTTCGATGGCGGCGGGAAACATTGAAGGGTGAGAGATTTATTATAAAAAGAACCCAGCAGTTTTCGAAAATGTTTAAATATAGATTTCAGAATGACAAAATCAATGGCATCTTAACATGGAGCCTTCTTTGCTAGGACCTTTTGTATTATCCTTTTCAATTCGTTTTAAAAGAAGGGTTTTTCTGTATAATGATGATATGTAGGTTGGCGTGGGAAGGAAATAAGCTCCTGTTGATACAGTTCTTTTAGAATATTAAGCGCCATTTCTTTATGGTCGCTTTTTCCCGGTTGGCCAAGAATTTTAAACATTTCCGAAGGATGGATACTGTCTTTAATGAAAGATTTTTACGGGGTAACATAGGGATCTGTGGTCTTGGACCAAATGTCCCTACATGTTGATCTTTCAGATCTTAGAGATAATATTTTTAAACACGCTTTTTCTTTTCTAATTTCTGTTCATAGTTCAGTTGTCGAGTTCCCGAGGTTTTAGATGTTCTTCTCTGGAAAACTCTAAGCTCTTTATTCTTAATGTCAAAATCTTGTGTCCACCAATTGTTAAAATTCTTTTTTTACTTTTTTTGTCTTCTAAGAACATTTGTAAGCCCGGAAAATTGAAGTTTGCAAGTTCGATGTCACCTCGTAAAGCTATATCTTGACAAGGTGACATCATCATGATATCAAGTCATGAATTACATTTACATTACAGTCTTTGGATTAATTTTAAATCCAAAGTCATTCACTTTAGATTTAAAATTTTTAATGGATTTACAGTGACCCCCATATATGAATGAGATTGCATTTTAATGTTAAGTTGAATTTTGATAAAACCAGTTTGCTCACTGAGGCTAACATTAAGAACTTCCCAGGATGCTGAATTCCTGAAGGGCGCTTCAATGAGTTCTGATTCTTGAGTGAGTGAAGTAACAAATTGCGAGATATCTTGAATTGTGTCCTGTATCTCTGAGTAGGGAGAAGAATACCCTGAAATGATCGAAAGTGGGTCAATAGTTGTTTGTATTTTAATTGCCACTGAATTTCTTGCCTATAAAAAATTGGAGAATTGGCTGAGGGCAAGGAGATTAAGCCTGCCCTTTACCATCTTTCGAATAAAGTTCTTGTACTAGGATAAGATCTATTTTACGAGACTTGGCTTCTTTTGGGAGATTTGCTGTGGCAACCTAGCCCTTGCCAAGGTTTATTTGTAGGATTCTTAATGGGTCAGGAGAAAAAGAGGAGCAGGACCATGGAAAATTGGTGCTGTTGAGCAATGAGAATTGGGAGATACTTAAATTTTTACTTTGGTTATGGGAAAGAATTTGGCTAGGAGGTTGGGATCAAGATTGATGTGGGTATAGGAGTAGAAAATTGTCTGTTGTGTCCAATTATCCATGCCGGTTAATAAATCGTACTCTTATATTGACTTTATTTTGGTTGCGTAGATTGGGCAAGTGTGATCGGTTGACGCGTGGTCCGTTCTGTATTTCGTCTTGTATTTAGATGATGTTTTCTGCAGTTGATGCAACTGTGGCGCCTGCTGAGACAGTCTGTAATTCAGTGATTCCCTGTGCAGAAGCCACAAAAAGTCCTTTCTGCGTTGCAGTGGGAGGTTGCGTGTACCAGAGATCTCGTTCTCATTCAAGAATTCTTTGACTGTGGTTTTCTAGTTAATGGTAGGCTTTTGTCTTCTCATAGTCAGAACTGTAGTGCACCAAGAAGTCAGTGAAACATCGATTGCAAAAGAAAATTTTAATAAAAATAAAACTTGTCAAGTGAAATAAATTTCAATCGCGTTTATATGAATAATCATTTATTTTCTTTAACTGGCAGATTTGTAAAATTATTCAATTTTTCGAGAAGAAATTCAAAATACAGAATGAAAATAGAGGGAATTCTTATGCTTTTTTAGAGAAAGAGTAACGTTTAGTTAGTTAAATTTTATTAAATCCCCGTTTTGCAGCAAGTCGAGGACTATTTTGGGTCGGATATCGTAATTTTGAGCAGCGGTCAGATTAAATTTTAATTAGAATTCTAATTAATTAAAAATCGCCATAAATTTTAACGTTTTTCTGCAATAACTTCGGAGGAGATAATCGCACAATAACATCATCTTAAAGTTCAAAAAAATTAGCTTTTCAAATTAATGATACAAATTTCATTTCCATGCAACATTCTGTTTAATTTCAATTAATTTTTGAAAATGTTTCCAAGCAAAATTTCCAACAATGTTACTATTGTTATCGTCTGCAGCTCTTTTTGCAGAATGCGCGGAAGAGCTTCTTCAGCGATCTGAAAAAAGAAAGAAGACATTACTAACTGAGAACTCATGATGCATTTAAAAGTGAACATGAGTTGCGTCTTGAAATTTATTCCTGTCGATATTTTGAGACGTAATTTTATAAATGTTTGTAAATTATTTATAAATGGATGTTCTGTCTTTGCATATATTTGCATTATCAAGAAAATATATGAGTCTTAGAAAATGATTTTGTAGTTGTTGGGATTCCAATGAAAAAATTCAAACTCAACTCAAGAACAGGAATTCCTGCTCAACTGCAACTGTTGATGATCAATAACCTTCATCAACAGTTAAAGAAAATAAATGATTATTCATATAAACGCAAAATTACAATTAAATATCTCGCTATTGCCGAAATGACACAAATATTTTAACGGTGCCAAACTCGCCATTCAAATGTTCGTGCCAAATTTCGTAGCTCTAAGTCCCGCGGTCTGGCCTATAGAAGACCACCACACACACATTCCCCTTTATTATTAGTAGAGATTTTTTTGCGGAAGACAGACGCAATTGCTCTTTCAAAAACATAATGACCCCCTGAAACATTATTAACGCTGGTAAAAGCAGACATTTAATTGTAATTTTGTGAACAGTGGTAAAAGCAGAGACTTGCGTAAACAGTTCCACTTTGAAAAAAGAAGTATAAACCGTTAAAGACTGCGACAAAGGGAATATTTTTTCACAGAAATTCTAGTTACGAAATTTGACACAATCATACTTGGCTTGAAGGATGGTCCAAATGTCACCTCAGAGGCCTTTTTAAAAATTTTAATTAGAACTTTAATTAATTAAAAATTAAGCAAAATTTCTGTGTTTTTACGTCCGAAAATATTGCAGTACAAAATTAAATTTTACACCATCTAAAAATGCCAAAAAATTAAGTTCAATTATATCAATTAAGTGGCTGTATAGTTTTTCTATAATTTTAAGAATTTTTAAAAAATATTTTTAGGCATAATTTACAACACTATTTTTCAATGTTGCAAAGAAATTCAAACCGTTTCCATACCTTAAACGAATATTTAATTGCCTGTTTCTCTTACAATGTTGAAAGCTAAGGGATTTACTTTCTTTCTTATTTCTTCAATTTTTCCTGTAAATATATAAACAAAGTTATTTAAGATAGTTTTGTTTAATAAGAAATCCATGCAGTATCCTGAAATATGTTTTAATTCTTTTTCTCAGCAGGTTTTAATCCAGTTAACATACCTCCGGACGTAAAATGTGACCGCACCGATTTAATATTGAAATCGAAAGCGTATATTGCTTGAGGAATAAGAAAGGGACAGGGTGCAATTGGATGTTACCTGACCTCGACTCCATTAGGGATATTCATGTAGACAATGAGGAAATTAGGTGCAAGGCCACTGAAAGATCATGTCAAATGTTACATGATCTTTCAGTGGCCTTGCACCTAAAAAGTCTTTTAAATTACTTTTTTAAAGTCTTTTAATTTATTTTAAAGTCTTTTTAAAATAAATTAAAAGACTTTAAATAAAAGTCTTTTTATTTAAAAAGACTTTTATTTTGATATTCATTGTTTAAGACATTTATTTTGGTATTCATGCTTCCCTTCACCAAGTCTTTTAAAATTGTGATTGTCCAAGAATCAATTGAATATATAAGATTGTCCCATAAGAGATTCAATTGAAATTAAATTCCCGGCGAGCAAGCTGGTCACCTAAGGCGGCCAGTATCTGAAATAAAAACATGAAAAATGTTCTCAAGAAATATAAAATAGAACTTACAAAAAATCCTGCATATATTATCTGATGCGGAAGATCTCCTTAAGCAACAGGTACTAATTCTGTTATTTCTCTACTTAATTTCAAAAATTCGTACCGACATCCAGACACGGTTTCCTCTTTTTTCTTGATAACCTTGATGCCTTTTTCCTTCTATCTTCCGTTTTATGCCACGCAGCAAATCAAAGAAATGGCCTTCCTTTTTAATTGAAATCTATTAATTATATCGTTTGGTGAGTAATGAGAAAAATTTGTTAGCCTATTGTTGGATTTCAAAACAGATTGATCAATCAATTTCCGTGCAAATGGTGTTCATATGCGTTGATATGCAATTGCATTACACATAAGGGGATGAAACTTATTAGATGACGTATTTGAAAATTATTTATATCTCTTAATTATGTTGATTTCGCTATTGTAACCATCAAATACGACGAAGTTTTTCATAAAAGTTTTCATCATTGCCTTATCTTTGAGGTATAAAGATTAAATAAAAACGTTGGGATTAACATGAAGACATATAATATACATGTTTTGAACATTAAAAGGAAGCAGAGAGTTGTTTCTCGTTTTTTCCCTTTGTCAAATTTATTAAACATTTAGAGTAACGTCTCTTCACAGGCAACACCACCTGTCTCAATCTTTTGAAATTTTAAAAAGGAAGAAAATACTCAATTTTTCGCAACCAACAATTTTTTCTATACAACAATAACAAATTTTTCTGAATTCTCTTCACATTTGGCAGAAACATGCAAACTCATGTTCGTAGAAGATGTTAAAAAAATTCAGAAATATTCGTTATTTGTTCCGAAAAATTCAGTATTTTCTTCCTCTTCGAAATTTAAAAAAAATGAGATAGGTGGCGTTTCTTGTTAAACGACGAATCTGAATAGTTATAGAAATAGTTCTAGAATTTGATAGAAAAGTACAAATTAAGTGTAAAGACCACATACCAAATTTCATCTCTGTAGCTTTGATAGTTTTTAAGTTGTGTTCACAGACACAGAGACTGACATAATTCCAAAATTGTGTTTTTCGGAGTCGGGGAGGTCTAAAACGTAGAGATTCGTCAAAATCTCGAGTTTGACGATTACAATAATTTCTCTTTTTATACTTCGTATACTAGAAAGTAAAAAGCCAAAATGTCGTTTAATTTTTAATTAATTGGAATTCTAATTAAAATTTGAAAATAAGGCTACGAGGTGCTTATTCCACCCTCCAAATGCATGATTGTACAAATTTTTGTAGCTTAAGCCGCAACTGTATGACCTGTAGAGTTTCAACACATACGCAGGCACAAACGCATTCTGCTTTATTATCATTATTATTATTATGTATCATTAAAAAATGGTTGTAAAGCTTTTTATAGGATAAAATTAATCCAAAGCTTATTTTCTTCACCCGGAGCTCTGAAACACTCAAAAGATATTCGTCATCAAGACATCCTCTTTTCTAACAAACTTTTATTACAAAACAATAGCCATTATTGTCGAGTTTCAATAGTGTGAAACTTGTCACTGTATGAGAAGTTTCAGATTGATTGTTGTAAAATTCATTATTACAAGCTGTATAAATACCGATTCCCAGATAAGCCTCTTCCTCTGTATTTATAATTTTGGATTAGTGATCTATACTAACGCGCTTTTTTATTTTTGCTTTACATTAGCTAAATAAGCTGAATATGAATAAAGCAACACTGTTCGTTAAAGGGGTGTTAATAACCCCAATAATATGGATGTGGATCCATATATTTGTCTTTCATGAACCGGCCTGGTTGATTTCCCTTGTAGTCTACCTTCTTGTTTTGGTTTCACTGGCTGATGAAACTTTGAAGAAGAAGACTACAACAATGGACCGGGAAGTTCGAACGGAAAGATATCGTTTGAAAGAACGATCTACTCAGACGGACGACTTCATCGGACGGACTGAGGCTGAGACCGACTCAGACGAACGACGGACAATTTCAGCCATCAAGTCTGAAGAAAAGGAAGAAGTTACTGAAATGGCATCTGACGTCTCGTAGCTGAGTGATCAAACAATGATGTTAGAAATCCTTACGTTGAGAGACGAACTCAGTTCTATTGAAGAGGAATCAATCTCGGAAATTGAGAATGATCCGGACTCTCCCGCACTGCCTGCTTCAAAAATTCCGTTTCCTTTCAAGGAAAGGATCGAAGCAGTAACGGCAGTATGCGAGAGAATGAAATTCCTGGCACAAACTGATCCAAATTTCTTCAAATCCGATGTAGAGCCCATTAAAAACGACAAAATGGCGGAAGCGGATCTGCAGTGCAACAAGGAAAAGAAACTGCCTTTCTTGCAAAGGAAATTGCGGAAAGCAAAGAAACGCTTCAAGAAGAACTAAATTCACTGGTTTGAGATTTAGATGGCCACTTTGGTTTTCATCGTGATGGTGATGGTTTTTCATGGTCACAATTTTTATTGTGGAAAGAGCGCGTGCAGAGTGCGGAGTTGGAACGTGATATTGTCCTTTTCAGTCACTTCTTCAGCATAATATCCTGGGTGGGTTAGGGGATATTTTAGCGATCTTCAGAATAATTTCTTGGGTGGGTGGGGAATGGTCATTCTGAGTTTCAATAAGTGTCCGTATTTGTCAAATTATGTAAGTTATGAAGTGGAATATTTCAAAATGTGGTTGATCGGAATTTCATATATGATAGCAATCAAGTATCTCAAAACAAGATAGTTTTATGTTGCTTAAAAAAGCGAAATTTTTAGTCGAAGCCGATTCTTCAAAATAAATGCATTTTGAATGACTCAACAGAATGGATGCAGGTTCTTTTTTGTTTCTTAACAAGCAACAAAATCTATCTCAATTTCTCGAAATAACGGATATATCTGATTTGAACATGAGACAGAATGTTGCAAAGAGATGTGAGAAAAATTTAAGAAATTTTCGTTATTATCTGCAAAAAATTGAGCATTTCTTCCTTTATGAAATTTCAAAAAATTGATATAGGTGGTGTTGATTGTTAAGCGACGATTTGTACGAATGCTTATTTTTTATTCCGTTTCTAGAGGGTAGCTGTTATAATTGTTTCGATATTTTGGCGAGTTATCGGCGAGTTCAAAGAATTTGAATCGTTTTAGTAATGGCGAGACATTTAATTGTAATTTTGTTAATGAGGATAACAAGAGAGACTTGAGCAAATAACTTCATCATTCGAAAAAAATAGCTAAAATCTTTTAGCTATTTTTTTCGAATAAGACTGCGAACAGTCTTATTCGAAAAATTTATTAAAATTAGAAAGAACAATGTGCAATTATTGTTCTTTAAAATTTATTAAAATTAGAAAGAACAATGTGCGGCAATCAAAATGATGTTACTAAAACTGTAATCATTCGAACTTGATGATTAGTGATAAATAGTTTTTTTGCGCAATAATATGCTCCGAAGATATTGAGGGAAAACTTCTCTTAATATGTAATTAAAAATACTTGTAGTTTTATGAACAGTAAACTCACGTCCCTCATTTATTCCCTTTACAAGTTTACTGTTCATAAAACTACGACGTCGTGAAGTTCTTATTTTATTTGTTGGGACGTGAGGTTTACTGTTCATAAAACTACAAGTATTTTTAATTACATATTAAGAGAAGTTTTCCCTCAATATCTTCGGAGCATATTATTGCGCAAAAAAACTATTTATCACTAATCATCAAGTTCGAATGATTACAGTTTTAGTAACATCATTTTGATTACCGCACATTGTTCTTTCTAATTTTAATAAATTTTCTTCAAATCTATTTTAAGTGTATTTTTAAATATATTTTGCAACTTCTCATTGTTTCAGTTCACACGCCCGTCGCAACCGCATTAAATGCATTTTATTCTACACGTTATCGTTTCTATATAATTAAGAGTAAATTTTTAAAAATATTAAGACAGTTCGGGTCCGCGCCGTAGATTTTTCGTGAAAACGTCGGGATAAAAACATAAAACAAGTATTTCGTATTAATTTGTAATTTAATCATCAATATCATGAAGGGGACATACGACTGTTAAACCTCGAAAATGTTCGATTTTATGGAAAAAGACATATATTATTCCCCAGTCTTTTGTGAACAATTTAAAACAATCTGCGTTCAAGAAATTCACATCATTATAAAATTTATGAAACTTATGATGGAAAATGCATTAGCTCTTCAACGTAAACATTGAATATGGCCATATCTTTAAAGCGCTATATCGGAAAATATGTTTTCTTGATTTTGCACGCACGATATCTCAAGAACTATAGAATATTTTTATATATAAATTTTTACCGTATACATATTTTGCTATATTCTACAAATTGAAAAACATTTTTGTGCATATTTCTCCAAAGAAGTTTTATCGGGGGGTTAGAAAATTTGAAATTTTAACTATCTTTAACTTTTTTATTTTAAATTGGTATATAAAATAGAAATTGAATAGATATTCAAAATATTGTGTTTAGATAAATACTTTATCCGCAGTCATGCGGCAATGTGACTATCTCATTTTTTCCAAAAATTATGCCCATATTTATTACTTTCTTACATAAATATATACTAATATGAAGGTTTGAAAATGTATGTACTATAAGAGAAAGAACAGACATTTTTCTAGAAAAAATAGTGAGTTTGTGAATTGCAATGTTTCAGAGATATAATGTATCGAATTTGGCAGTTTTCCACTATTTTTTCTGTTTCAGAGTCGTATGTTCCCTTAACACAATATTTACACAGAGTACTATAATGGTTACAGATAAATCTCAAGCTACCACAGACCCTTGTTACATGCGATAAACATGTGATTTATCTATTCTGTAACCTTTATACCACTCTGTGTAAATATTGTATTAAAGAGATTGATAATCAAATTATATCGATACGAAATACTTGTTTTCACGAAAATTGTACGGCGCGGACCCGAACAGCGCCTTTCTTATATTTTATTTAGAGTAGCTTTTGATGGCGCATTTGTTGACAGTATATAGAACTAAATTTCACGCATGCGCACTAAAAACATTAGTTACTACAAATGCTCATATTTCCCGTAATATTAAAATTTTTGAATTCTAATTTTAATGCAATGTTTCTTTTACATATTGTCAAGTATTCTGTAAGTTTTGTACAATACGAAAGAAAACTCTGCATGTTATAATCATACAATATGCGGAGTTTGAAATTTTCAATTTAATACCGATTTTTATTATATTCAGATAAATATTTTTATTGTCTCACTTTGGGTCCTAGTAATACTCATCAAGCTCTTTAAAATAACACCAGAATCAATCTCCTAGCAAAACGCGTTTCCACGCTGCACTTATTTCTAAGCTTACATAAAGGTAATTCATAACAATCACGCGCATGCGCCTACACTGGTACGATGACATCACAGGCAAAACAAATACTATGCGACAAAATCTTACAGATATGATCTATCCTTTGTGGTGTCAACAATTCTTTTCGCATTATTAATCTCGTAGTTATTAGCGATTCACATGGGACGATATTTTGTCACACAAGAAAGTTCGACCAACTATCACTGTTAACGAGCGGAAAGACGTTTTGCGACGTTTCCACGAAAAATCTACGGCGCGGACCCGAACTGCGTCTTTCTTATGTTTTTTTTTTTTTTTTTATTATTATTTTTTAAATCCAGTTTTCTAAACGAATGTAGATAATAGGCTCCAAATAAGCCAAATTAATTGTTTAAAGGGGTGTTTTTCTCCGACTGGATTTTGAACCAAAGCCGGGACAAAACAGTCCCATAGCCAAAATAGATTTCCTTTGTCATGCATGAAACATGATTATTGTTAGTTATTGCGAAAATTTACTTTTTGAATATAGAAATTCACAATATTTCATCAATATTATTTTTTAAAATGTGTATTGTTTACCAATTGATCAAAACTATAGAATAGAAGTAAGGTCTTCAGTAAACAATGGCTGTTGGAGACAAACTTACAATAAGCCGCGCCATCTGTCAGACTAAAGATGAAATGTGCACAATTGTTCTCGTTCTGCGAACTGGTACATATTACAACGAGTCTCAAAGCAATTTTTATCCCTGTAGTATTCTCAAAATGTGAGTGGGGCATATATGACCCGTTAGTAGTCTAATGATTAACAAGCAAGCAATCAACACCACCTATCTCAATTTCTAAAAATTTCAAAGCCAAGAACCAGCATTTCTGAATATTTTTTCACATCTGGGAGGAAAATGGAATCTCATGTTCATAGGAGATGTTTAAAAAATTCAGAAATATTCGTTATTGGTTCCGAAAAATTGGGTGTTTCCTTCTTCCTTGAAATTTCAAAAATATGAGATAGGTGGTGTTGGTTGCTAAGCGACAAAATATCAAAAATTACAAAAAGAACGCATGAAAAATGTTCCAAAGAAATATAAAGCAGAGCTTGCAATAAACGCGGAAGAGCCTCCTTGAACAAGATGCGCGAATTCTGCTGTTTCCGTACTCAAGTTCAAAAATTCGTCTGAGCTTTCAGACGCTCCTTCCTCGCTTCCCTTACTGTCTTTTACAAATGTCTTTTCTTTTGTCTAATACAATAAAACATAAACCGTTTTATGCCACGAAGCAAATCAAATAGATGACATTCGAGGAGGAAATGGTTTAATTTGATTAAAATTGGAACCTCATAAGTTTCATTTATTCATTAGATGGATTTATGATTAATGAAAAAAATTGTTTGCCTATTGTTCGATTTCAAAATAGATTGATCACTCATTTTTCACGCAGGTGGTGCAATTTTTTCTAATATTATAAGGGGAAAACTTCTCGAGATGATGTGTTGTGAACCAGTTAAAAATATTACAAATTTCTATTTGTTTATTTCGTTAATTTCGCTTATGTCGCCATCAATAACGGCTAAATTTCTGTTTAGATTTTAATCATTGTCTTATTATGGAGATACATTGTGATAGAAACGTAATAATCTATGTATAAAATTATTATAGCAGTTTAGTGAAATGAACTCGATAGTTACTTGGTCAGAGCCACGCGCTGCTTATGCCCACAGAATTCGCCCCCCCCCCTCATCTACTCTATTAAAATTCGAAGGTAAACAAACGTATGTATGTATGTATGTATGTCCTTCTATCTTCTCACGAACCGCCGAACGGAGAAGCGCGAGGAAAGTACCAAAAGATGGGGAATAATCCAGGGAAGCCGTTTCGGCCATTTATATTCCGAAATTTTAATTAGTGAAAAAGATATTAATTAAAAACTAATTGACAACAATGCTTTTCATTGTTTCGGATACTTTATAAGAATACTTTTCATTGTTGCAGCGCAATTCAAAATATATTTTATTGTTGAAGTCGTTTACTTTAACGAACATTGTTACAACAACAATAAAAACGTGACGCTGACATAAATAAAAAATGCATTGTTGGAAGTGTATAAATTCTTTTTTTTGTCCCGTGATATTTTGTCACGTGAACAGAATCATTTTAACGAATTTACAGGCGTGTTTTGTTTCTGTAAAGTTATGTGCCGAAAGATATAGATTAGTTATGTTAGTGATTTTAATTATTATTCATTGATTTGATCAGGTTTAAATATTTCTGGTAGCTGCTATTTTAAACTGATATTTAGAAGTTACTATTTTTGGTTTGTTCAATTCACGCTTTTTCCGATGCCTAAAAGAAAAAGAGGAGTTACATGGGATGATGCCCGTAGACAGCAGGCAATTATGAAACGTGAAAGGAGAGTTGCTGAAACTCACGAAGAAAGAAACGGCCTATTTTCAACTATGGCAAAAAGTGGCCAGGACAGAAGAACAAATTAATAGCCTATTGACAGTAATGGCACAACGTGGCCAGAAGAGAAGAGCGGAAGAAACCGAAGAACAACGAAATAGAGGATTGCCACACATGGCACAACGCGGGCTGGAGAGAAAAACCGAAGAAAACAGAAGAACAAAGAAATAGCCGATTTTCAGACATGGCACAACGTAGCCAGCAGAGAAGAGCCGAAGAAACAGAAGAACAAAGAAAACCCTAATAGCACAAGATATTGTGCGATATCTCTATGACGTTGTCCGGTATTCTGAATACCGTACAATATCGTGAAGATATCGTAACAGTATTGTACAGCGTCTTGTGCTATTAGGGAAGAGAATACGTTTTGGGCTGAACATAACGTTTACGTTAGCGACAATATATGTAAAAAAAATAAATCGGAGGCGGGCATATGAAAATTAGTAATAAAAAGACTAGATTTGAAAGAATATTTACATTTCTTGGAGAAAGTAAGTGACAATATTTGTTGAAAAAAAACGGAGCCGGGCACATGAAAAAATATGGATCCGAAGGCCTCACGTGATCTCACTTCTCTCCGCCCGGGAATATCCCATTACTCAAGATTGCCCGTGCAACGCCGGGTCATGCAGCTAGTCTACACGATTAAAATCCGACTGTATGTATGTATGTCCGGCTATCATCTCACGAACCGCCGAACGGAGAAGCGCGAGGAAAGTACCAAAAGATGGAGAATAATTCAAGGAATCCATTTCGGCCCATTAAATATCGAAATTGCAATTAGTGAAAAAGTTATTAATTAAAAACTAATTTTCAACAATGCTTTTCGTTGTTTCGGATACTTTATAACAATACTTTTCATTGTTACGGCGCAATTCAAAATATATTTTATTGTTGAAGTCGTTTACTTTAAAGAACATTGTTACAACAACAATAAAAAAGTGACGCTGACTGAAATAAAAAATGTATTAATGGAAGTGTATAAATTCTTTTTTATCCCGTGATATAACGTCAAAAAGAATCATTTTAACGAATTTACAGGCGTGTTTTGTTTCTGTAAAGTTATGTGCCGAAAGATATAGATTAGTTATGTTAGTGATTTTAATCATTATTCATTGATTTGATCAAGTTTAAATATTTCTGGTAGCTGCTATTTTAAGCTGATATTTGGAAGTTACTATTTTTGCTTTGTTCAATTCTTGCTTTTTCCGATGCCTAAAAGAAAAAGATGAGTTACACGGGATGCTGCCCGTAGACAGCAGGCAAGTAGAAAACGTGAAAGGAGAGTTGCTGAAACTCACGAAGAAAGAAACCGCGATTCTCAAATATGGTAAAATGTGGCCAGGGCAGAAGAAACAGAAGAACAAAATAATAGCCGATTGTCAGCCATGGTACAAGATGCAAGAGAACGCCGTCTAAATGTTACTGAAAGACAAAATCTCCATCAGATACAAACTTTCTATGCAGCTAGAACTGTTGATTTCTACTTATTTCTTTAGGAGTGAATATTGGGTATGTGTCTCATTACCTCACTTCTTCTCTCCGCCAGGGAACGACGCATTATTCGACATAGCCCGTGCAACCCCGGGCCACGTATGTATGTAATGTATCTTGCTTCATGTGTTTATGAACTCGCCATGGAATGACGCATTATTCGAGATAGCCCGTGCAAGATATTTGGAAGTTACTATTTTTGCTTTGTTCAATTCTCTCTATTTCCGATGCCTGAAAGGAAAAGAGGAGTTGCAGGGGATGCTGCCTGTAGACAGCAGGCAATTATGAAACGTGAAAGAAGAGTTGCTGCAACTGACGAAGAAAGAAACCGCCGATTCTGAAATATGCTAAAAAGTGGCCAGGACAGAAGAAACAGAAGAACAAAATAATAGCCTATTGACACTGATGGCACAACATGGCCAGAAGAGAACAGCGGAAGAAACCGAAGAACAACGAAATAGAGGATTGTCATACATGACACAACGTGGCTAGGAGATAAAAGCCGAAGAAACAGAGGAACAAAGAAATAGCCGATTGTCAGACAAGACGTGTCACGTCACCTCAAGGAATGACGCATTATTCGAGATAGCCCATTATAGAAACTTTTATCATCTATCCTATTAAAATTCGAACGTCAACAGACGTATACATGCCCTTCTATCTTCTCACGAACCACTGAATCCAGAAACAAGCCGAAAGTACCAAAAGATGGAAAATAATGCAAGGAATCCATTTCGACTATTTAAATTCCGAAATTGTAATTAGTTAAAAAGATATTCATTAAAAACATCAAAATGACGTTTGTTGTGGGAAAATATTTATTCATTTTTATCCGGTTTTTTTCATTATTATTCAAATGCGGGCGAGACGAAAATATGTTTCTGGTGTTTAATTTACAGTTCTTTGTACTATTAAATCTTTTGTCTTTTTCAGTTTTTTATTTCGTTTTATTTTTCTTCTGCAAAACAAATATCATGCTCATCTGTTTTAATTTATAAGCATAAGAATTCTCGCGTTTTCATTCAAACCAAACTGCTGTAAGGTAGTAAAAAGGCTACAACTGAAAGTTTTAATGCAAAAAGATTTTCAACAGGGATTCAAAACAGATTTACGTTTGTTGTGGAAGCTTAGTGACAATATTTGTAGGGAAAAAAAACAGAGGCGGGCATATGAAAAAATGTGGATTCCGAGAAAAGCTAGGTTATTAACTATAAGGTAATTAAAAGGTTGGATTAAAAAATTTTAATTAAACAATATAGGATTCAAGGTTTTTTTTACATTTTGGGGGGAACGTACCGTTTATGTTAGCGACGGGAATTTCCCATTATTTAAGATTGTAAGAGCAACGCCGGGCCATGCAGCTAGTATGACCTATAAAATGTGATAAATGCACGGCTGTTTTGTCTTCGTGATACTTCCTAAGACCGGACCCTTTGCCATCCAAAACCCCTTTGGTCCCTATTGCCTTCGTGATATTTCGAATTTATAATATATTTTTAATAAACGTGCCGATTGAAGTTGAATGTATAAAATATATTCAACTTCAATCGGCACGTTTCAATATTTCGTTAGTAATGCTCGAACTTAAATTTTTATTTTTATGCTTTGGTGTGTAGTGATTCTCTAAATTAGCATAACACGTAAATAATTATTCAATATTCGGCTAACCACATTATTCCTCGCAATAGTTTCTCAGTCTTTAATGCGTTTCAGTAAACCAGCTCTCGCTGAATTAAAGAGAAAAGATAAAGTCGAATTCGAACGTCTAAGAATAGAAGCTCAACTGAAGTTAGGTACAACTACAACTGAAGCGGATTATTCTAAATTGCCTAGCAAAGAAGTATCTAAATTTCTTCATAGATTCGAAGTCATAGAGGATAACAGCTTGTATCTTGGGATTTAAATGCAAAATTTAAAGAAACATACTCAATAACATATTCCTTCTTCAATTTTATACTTGCAGAGAACGCCTTGCACAAAAAATGAAAATTTCGCGATTAACAATTAGAAAATGCTATGGAGATTGTTAAATGAAGCATTCATTACAGCTCTGCATTCTAGTTAATATTCTAATATTGTACACGTAATTAACCCTCTGGGTGGTTCGGTCTCCCTTGTAAAGCGTTGAACTATGGACAATCACCAACCCCCATGGAGGGATTAACCACAAGAATCCTTTCTATTCAGCTGGAACCTATTCATACTGTGTTCAAAAACCCACCTGCGGTGTGACTAAATTAACACTTCAGGTTTTCGAGGTGGACAGTTAGGAACTATTTTGTGAATATTGCCCGTGTAGTGTCACTAACAACAGAAGATGAAATTACACACCGTTAAGGCCAGACAAAAAATGAAATATTAAACGTAATATTTTTATGTTGCGAATTTCTGAAAATGTAAACATCATTGAAGTTGCATAAAAGTTGATGATTTTTAAATCTCTGTGACTTCAATTTTTTGCCGTTTATTAATATTTGCATTTTAGCTATTGGCTGTACTTTATATTATTAGTTTTTTTTATCCGTTTCTTCAATTTACTTTCCATCTACACGCCAGCATATTATTACATGAATTTAAAATTAATTTACTAAATTACTAAATTTTAAGGATAAAAAACAATGACATTTATATATATATATATATATATATATATATATATATATATATATATTCTTTCTCTCTTATGGCACAATAAAACTTTTCATATTGCTTCTTGCTTTGGTAATCGGTAAAAGAAGCAAAATATAGAGAAGATTACAAGTATAAACAGCGCTTAACTGGCTTAATCCGTTTTGTATGCACATAAATACTTATTATATGAATAGTCGTATAATAAGCTATATTCTAAAATAAACTGCAATAATTCATACATATGAAGGATTATAAATATCCCTTAATAATGTATTAAGAATCAGTTACTTAAATAATACTACAAACATTTGTACTGAAACTTTTTATATATGCTTGTTAAGAGCAGGTTCTCAAACTAAAGATTACGTTTAGAAAACCAATGCACTCAATGTTAGAAGAAATTGCGTATACATATACGTATATTTAGCACTCAAGATATTATATTTTATTACAATAAACAGAAAATTGATACATCCAGATTTTAAAAAAATTTGAAACATTGAAACTAGAGTCCAGGTAGGTCATAGAGCATCATAGACGAACGCTAATACACCTTTTTTTATCAAAAAGAAAGGTGTAGTAGTGTTTTAGGGGCATTAGAGTTTTTTTAGACGAAGAAACGAAAATTGGACACGGATCTATAAGTAGGGTTAGAAGACCACATTCCAATTGTATTTATCTAGTGGTTGCGTTTAGGAGTTATCGTTTTCAGAAGCATGCGATTATACAGACCGACAGACAGTCAACGCATTCTCGTATTTGGTACAAACTTCAATTCTACGGACCGACATTCTTGATGATAAAACTGTATGCCAAATTTCAACCATCTAGTTATTTAAGTTTTTGAGTTATCGTGTTCATATGAATACGGACAGACACACTTCCCGGGAACGGATTTCGACCAAAAATTTATTGAAATCTACCAATTTTATGTCACGCCCGTATATTTGTCGTATTTGCAATTTTAGTATTTGTCGTCTTTACAGATATACAGACATAATTCCAAAATTGTGTTTTTCGGAATCTGAGAGGTGGAAAACGTAAATATTTATCAAAATTTCGATTTCGAATTTATGAACGACGATTACAGTACTTTCTCTTTGTATTCTGCCGTATACGAGAAAGCAAAAACAATCGAACTTTTTTAAAATCAATTTTATGAAAATGGGTATAGGTACGCTGCACAAAATTATTGAATTTTCTTCTACAGACAGTGTTTTGCAAACTTGGTTCAATCCAAAGAATAAGGAGGAAAATCTAACACCTGTTCGAGATTAGTCAGGTGCCTTTTTACATGTTTTGGGCGTTTTCGCCATGCTATTCAAAAACAATTTTGGGCCTTTTCATACTAAATATAAAGGTAATTTTATAAGCATAAAAATGACACTTTATTCTTTATAAAAAATTAAATTATATATCTAATTCAAATATATCACACAACTTGAGAAAAAGACTTTTGTTTACAGTTTTATTATTATTCATTAAAGTTCAGAATGAAAATAAAAACGTGTAAATAAATCTGAATTTTATATAAAAAAAACTAACTTTAAATTCACAGCAAACGCAATACATAGAAGATATTGTGATAAAACACATTATTCGGCGTGTGACGTAATATTTTGAAATAATCCAAAGCCAGAGATCATAGCATATATTGAAAGAACTGTCTTCAAAGTTACTATTAGTGTACTGGATGTATCAAAGATTTTACATATATAAGTGGATTTCTGTACCGGAGCATTAATTTAAATTTAACTCTTGCAGTTGGTATGACATTTACCGAAAGCAATTAATTTATTATATAGATTTCATCATTTATAGAAGAATCTTAATAGCACATCAAAAAATATTATACTAATTAACTAATGCACAAATACAGCACTTCTGAAGTTCATTATTATTTTCAGAGAAATATTTTTGTTTACTTTTTCTGATCAGATCACGCAACCAAACATTAAATTTTGTCGACATTGTTCTTGACGTTTTCATCTTAACTCTATTTTCTCCTGCCTTTAACAAAAAGAAAATATTCTAAAATGTAAAACAAAATTTTCTTCCACTTTCTCGAATATGTTTCCATGTACGTTTTTTTTTAGTTCAGAGTTAGCCAAAAATAAATTTCTGAGTAATAATAATAATTAATTAATAAAATAACAATTATTTTCGGAAGGAATTTTATCATTGTAAATTTTATGAATTTAAAAGATAACCTTTTAAGTGGTATTATAAAGAAAGTACAAACTGTTCTAGTTTTAAAAAATTTACAGCTAAACCTAAAAATTAATTTTTTAACAACAATCATATCTATATAATGAAATAATCATTATAAAACTGAAATTTTCGATTAAATCTGAAAGATAAAACAATAGAAATAATGTATCATTTTCATATGCCTTAAAATATACGCTACATTAGACAAAAATTTAATTATACTCTGTTTTTATATAATCATATAATATATTGATTCAAGAACACTGTTCAACTATTTATAAATAGCAGATTTTCTTACCCAGGCCTCTCAATTTTTTTTTATGCGTGAATGCGGTATTGAAACAAAATCTATTTAACTTAAACCACAAAATCTATTTTGCATAACAATTCGAGATGCATCTTTAAAAATTTGAGGAAATGAAAAAAAAAATCTTATTCATTAAAGTTCAATTTATAAAAACAATAGAACTTGAAACATAATACAATTTCAAACCATGCTGACATTAAACCGAACTTATCCGGAATACGATTCCAAATTCCGACACACACAATGCGAAAAAAATCCTACACAGCAATTCTTCCTGAAATATATCCTGAATTCCAATAGCATTAAAGTTCCCCAAACCACAAGGGAGTGTGGAGACTTGGATCCTGCGACATCTCTAATTTGCAGTAAGCACACCCTTACCAGTCTTTAATGTGCTGACAGTTGCCCTCCCCAGATAATCAATCAAGATGTCGAACCAAGAAAGGGGGAAGAAATTCGGAATAATACGTTTCTCACTCCTTAGAGACAGTTCACAATCAACGCAAAATTCAGTACACACCGATTAAGATCGAACGTTTAAATGCGTGTTTTCCGGTTTTAGGGGAGTCCAAAGTCGACGTAGAAATACATTTGAAAAGCTCAGTTTGGTTAATAACATGAAGTTCCTATTTTAGGAAAATATATTTTTTTAAATTTCTCTTCCTGGCAAATAGACAAAAATGTTAAACGATTTTCGATCGATAAAATTTACATGCTTTTCAGAAAAACTCCTCGGTTTTTGAAATAACATTTTTATTCAATGTTGAACCTTAAATTCTCGTTCCCAATCTTACTAATTTAATCCGAAACATTAGCTGGATCCTAAAATCAAATAAGGCGTAAAAAAATAATTAGATCGATTCACATCTTTAAACCCAACATTTTAATTATTGCATTAATACTCACGTTAAAATACTTCCAAGTCCTTTCTTCATCTTCACTTCAAATAGGATAAAAGAAGAGCAATTCTTATTCATTTAGTATTATCTCTAATGCTTTAAAATATACGATTGAAAAATTTAATTTAGTTTTTGTAAGCTCTACGTAAAAGATTGTATTAAAAAATTTTGCATTGATTCAAGTCAGATGATGATCCATAGGTCTTGTTGTCATAAACAATGTTGGTTGATTTAATTGTTATGTTTCAAATACAAGTTTCAAATGTTTGGAAATTGTAACCAATCGATTGTTTATGATCCGACAAGTTTCAACAATTAAATTAACCAACAATGCTTAAAGAATAGTATAAATACTAGAATTTCTTCGATGAGGGCATATCTTTTCAGTTGTGTAAATCAGGTTTTTCAAGCGATTTTATACAATGGATACTTTTCTATATGCGACTGTTTTTCTTCAGTTGCTGTTCTGTTGTGTGCAGGTGGCGGTGTTCGGCGAATTCATTTTCGTTTTGCCGATTCTGGGATACGCCGTACTTGGAGAGCTCTTCAAGTACGTTCAGTCCTTGATGATGTCTGCGTTGGAGGAGGCGACGTCTGGCGCTGACTTTGAAAGCTGTTCAATGAAACAGACCACGATTCCAGTCGTCCGGAAGAGGAGGGTTTGGCTGCTTTGTAAGGCGTTGGATATGGAAGCCGAACTGGCTGTGGAGGACAGCGTGTCGAAGCGAATGCCAGTACCAACTGTGCGCAATCCAATTGTTTGGAGCCAGTGCAGGAGGCTTGGTCTAGATGCCAAGCTGGAGTTTCCGCCACACGCAGTCTTGTTGAGGGCTGACGACATCCCAACTGTCAACTCCAGAGTATATTTGCTTTGCGATGCTCTGGGCTTGAAAGCGAAGACGGCACGCTAAAAGGTGATCGGGTTGAGGTGGGTGGGTATGAATGGATGGAGGCGGCACGCTATGAATGAGCAACGCCTCCATTCGTTCTTTTCTAGGATCTGTTCGGAGGATCTGAAAGCCGAATTGGAACCTTCATTTTAAAATTATTACCTCTGGGATGTGGCAAGACCATGTTGGCAAAAGATCTTGCGACAGAGGCCAATGATTGGATTTTTATATCGCTTTCTGTTTCAAGCATCGTTTCAAAGTGGTATGGAGAAACTGAGAAGTAATTACGATTTTTTTCTCTTTTTCATATTTGTGATTCGTATTATGTGTTTTATTTTCTTTTAATATAATATGTAATAAATACACAAATCTACAGTGAAAAATAGCCTTAAAAATAATTAGTGTTTTTAATAGTTTCTCTGTGCTAATTAATGGAAGAATAATTAAAAAATCCATCATGTACATTTTGTCACAAATCACAGGTCTAATATGTATATGTTTTGTACATTGAAGCGTAACATAGTATTATTTGTGTGAACTTATTAAACTGATTTATAGATTTTAAATAATAACTGGCTCTGTATAAATTATACCCAAAAGGAATCTACACTATTAAAATTCGACGCGAATGTATGTATGTGAGGCTATCTTCTCAGGAACCGCTGAACGGAGAAGAGCACAGAAAGTACCAAAAGATGGGAAATAATTCGAGGTATCCATTTTGACCATTTAAATTCCGATATTATAATTATTAAAAACGATATTAATTAAAAATCAATTTCCAACAATACATTTCATTTTTGCAGCACAATTCAAACCGTTTTCATTGTTTAAACAAATATTTCATTGCGTGTTTCTGTTTCATCGTTGAGAGCAGCAACAATGCAATATGGATCTCTCAACAATGCAATGGGGATGGCGTTGTGTGCGGGTTTTCGTAATTGCTACAAAGAAACAGGAAAAAATAATTCGCTCAAATAGGATTTTTACTAAAAATGCTGTTTTCCGCAAGATATTACTTTGAGAGTTCATGTATGCAATGCTTCTCGCTTTGTCACTTGGAGCGGGCATATGAAAAAATTTGTATCCCCAGCAATCCTGGTTTATCTAAGTGTTTGTGTCACATGACCTCACTTCTTACGCATTATTCGAGAGATGCATTCGGATGCATAATTCGATTCTAGATGCATAATTCGGCATGCATCTACTAAACAATTATTTAGTGAAGATTTCTTTCTAAATCAGTAATCTGTCTGTTAAATGTAGGATAAGGTTAAGTGGTGGATAAAAGAACTCCTCCATTTTGCCATAAAAATAATTTATTTCATGCTTGATATAAGTTTAAAATAATAAGATCATGACTCTCTTCATTAATTTTACAATATTAAAAATATGACATAAATTATAAGATAGCAGCTAAAGCCAAATGGTTATGATGTCATAGTCAAAGCCACTCCTGATTGGGCTGTGAATAGTCGAATTTCAGGTTTTACACCTAACGATGCAACCACCTTCAAGAAAGCGAAAAAGCAAAAAAATGAATTTTGGCCTTAAACTTTTTCTGTTGTGTTTTCTTTTAATTTTAGTTTCATTATTTGCATACAGGAACAAGAAACGACCTGGAACGACAAGAAACGAAACGTAAACTAAAAGAGATAACGGGCTAGAAATATGCACAGTCTGTCATCTTTTTTGATGAAATGGATTCTATAGTACGTATAGAATTTGTAATAATTACACAAGTCTACAATGAGAAATTGCCTTAAAACAATTAGTGTTTTTAATAGTTTCTTGGGTGCTAATTACTGGAAAAATACGTATACACATAATACATATAATACGTACACCGTTAAAGCGTATAATTCAGTTATTCTATAGAATAACTAGTTATTCTATAGATTAACTGATCAAGTCAGTTAAAGTGTAAAGTAAATTATTTATTTCATACTTTACCTAGTTATTCTATGAAATAACTAGGTATTCTATAGAATAACTAATGACAGGCCGTTAAAGTGTAAAATAAACATTCTGACATTAAAACAAGTCCGCTTTTTTATAAATTTTTGCATATCAGCCATAACCGATGGAAAATTAAAACCACTATAACAGTGTCATAAAACTGTAATGTCGCTTTCTTGCCATATTATTCTTATAGTTGGAAAGAGAGATTTACAGGAATACGATTGAAAGGAAGTCAATGACAGTCGACCTTGGCGACTGTTTAGGCAACATGGCGACAAATTTGGCGAATTTCGCGACAAAATGAAGGTTCAAGAATATACAGGAATTGTCTCGGTATCTCTATTAGGAACGAAGTTATGGACAAATTCCACTATAAACGCAGATTCCTTACATTCAATGAGCTAGCGAAGCTACTAGGTTC